>OMLM01000566.1:15989-26123 GCA_900302695.1 Helostoma temminkii
CCCCCGCAATCACTGTAAAACAAACAAAAAACACTGCAGCTGAAAAAACCGCTGATATTAATAAACTATTTGAAGATTGTAATTAAAAAACACAAAAAGATGCAAAAAGAATTTACAGAATTTAAACTAATGTTATTTTAAGTGAATAAAAATATTTAAAGTTAGGTGTTTATTTAAAGCTTAGATTTTTCATAATACCTGTGTTTTATTTTCAGTGCAGCCTCTATCAGTATTAATATTTTTTTAATGCCAATATAATATATTTTTCAGCAATGCCAACTGTGTTTTCAAGTGCCAACATTTTAATGCCAAATGAACAGCATCTAATGTTGAGAATGTCTGGCCATCAGTTCACGACTGCAAGCTCAGGCATTTGGGTTATGCAGCAGGACAATGATCCAAAAACACACCAGCAATTCCACCTCTGATTGGTTAAAAAAACAAAAAACTAAATTAAGGTTTTGAGGTGGTCTAGTCAAAGTCTGGACTTAAATCTGATTGAGATGCTGTGGCATGACCTTAAACAGGCTGTTCATCCTCGAAAACCCTTCAATGTAACTAAATTAAAAACAAGAAGAGTAGGCTAAACTTCTTCCACAGTGTCGCCAAGGGTGGCAGGTCTAGGTCCTTTGTATTTACTCAGGTTATCTTTGAGTAAATTTTCAAATTGATATTAATCATTTAAATATGAAAAAAACAGGATGTATGTGCTTTAAATACTTTGACATGTTATTTGCTATTGAGCTAAATAGACCAACATAATGTTCTTTAAGCTGGAACTATCCTCAAATAACTAATTAGGAACTTGCAGTCAAGTTCAAAAATATATGCTGTTTATACAAGAAAATTAAAACTTGCCAATTCATTGGACAGTTGGATGCAATCATCTCATTTGTTTCCAATGAAAATTCACCTTCTAGAAAACAACTTGGCAAAGGAGACACTCTAGGAAATCCTTGAGACAAGATGATTATCTTACCTGCTGCCACATATTTTTCTTGTTTAAGAATAATAAGACTGTTAGTCTATATTTTTAGGGTTGTTGCTCCTAGATCAGCTCTTCTTAACCACCATTCAGATGAGACCTGTCATCTGAAGAGTCTGAGGTGAGACTGTCAGGCTTTTTAATGCAGGTAAGTGTGGAAATGAGTAGTGAAAGTCTGCCTGAACTGGCTGTGAATGATGAACATGGTTACCAATGAGCTCATCCCTCTCTGGGACGTTATCCTCAGGCAACATAGATGTTTCATCAGCTCAGGGAGGTAATCTGAAAACCAGAAGGAAATTACCCTTCATGGATGTGGTATCCACATTTCGTGAGTGTGACGGTGTCGGATTGATCAAATCAAATCCCCACTCCAATTTTAACTAATTTTAAGCATCTGGCTAATGCTTTATGTCACTTTGGGTATTCAAACATGCTTATGATTATGTCCTTTATGGTTACAGTAATTTTTAAGACTTTTTAAGTCTATGTGAACATTAAATTAATTTTAAATTAGATTCAAAGATGACTGATCACCACAGACTTTCAGTGATCTTATTTTAGACAGTATCATTAATACATAAGTAAACATGTATTTTTATGATAGAAATTTTAATTACTCAAATGTTTAAAAGGCAGTAAAACACATCAACAGTCTTTACGTCTATTCTACTGATGCTGCTTGATGTTCCAAATGCTGAGGAGGAGGAATTTACTGTGAAGCCTTCTCCATTAAGTCTTAAAACAACTCTCTCTATGCCAGAAGCACATTAGTACCTATAGGGTACATTAGGATGTTATAAAGACGATGTTTTAAATAAGTAATTCAATTCATATTTTCATTCTGCCTCATTACCTGGACCTTTATTTTCACTGCATTAACTACCAGGCAGCACATATGAGACAGAACAACACACAACAATTAAACAAACTAAACAGTTTGTACATATTGTACATGCATAACCTTATTTCAAAAAAGGTAGCCTGTGAATTTGATGTAATTAGTCAGTAAGTCATGGGCTGTAACCTAAAGCTGTAACCTAAATGTCAGAGTGTTAATTCAGACATTTTTATTACAAGATGATATTCTTTAAAAACAGGCCAAAGGAAACCATTCATGCAAATCTGGGGATAGGAAGTGACTACTGTATTGAATTGCTAAGAAGGAAGAACAGTAAGTAGTTCAGTGTATTAAGGAAATGTAGTAGCTTGATTATCCAGAGCATGCACTACTTTAAAAAAATATCAACCTTTTAAAACCGTTAAAGCAGAGTCCATATGTGGGTTACAAGAATTAGATTTTTTATTAAAATCTGATGTCTGATGTCAAAAAACAACTATATGTACAGTGTTTTTATCTTTATTTGTTTTAACTGTTAAATGATCTCACAAAAAAAAGTCTATTTTTGAAAACACTGCTTGCAATCGAGTACAGATTAAAAAATATTGTCGATACAACAGAAATCATTTTAAAATTGCCTTCATTTGGAAATGCTGAGATGTAATTTGATAAGAAATTATTCTTGTGACTGTAAACATAAAAAAAACCAAAGCCCACAAAATAACTTTGAGTTGAAAAGAGAGAAAGTGTGAGGATCTGAAATACATGTGCACGAACACAATAAGAGTAGATCACACATCCCACACAGCGCAGGCACCAAGCTAACCATAACAAGTCTAATTCTGCAGCTGCAACTTACACACACTGGGAATATGTATGAAGATGTATACATGTGAACATGACGGGTGCACACATGTGCACGTGTTCGTTTCATTCTCTGCACTGATGGATACATGTGCTGTGTAAGTTGCTGATCCAAGCCTTCTGTATCACTGAGTGATGGGAGAATTCCTCAGTGGGAGCAAAGAGCAGAGTGGGGGAGTAGGGGAGCCACAAATGGACAGCAGTGTCTGGCCAATAGCCTGTGACCAGCCTGTTCCACTAGCCAATCACATGTGACGAATGCTGCCCGTCCATCAAGAGGTCCTTCTCTCAAGGTCAGCTGATGCTCCCTCTCTCTCTTCTCTCTCTATCCAGCAAAGCAGGCATCAACAAAAAATCTAATTTCTTGCTAAGCATGATCCAATAACAGAGAGCGATGTGGAAGCCAAACCAATTAGGTGTGTTCACAGACAGGTATGGCACCTGAGGAGGCATGTCCGGCAACATGCCTGCACATATGGGATGAATGTGTGTATATGAGTCAGCTGACTGACTTAGTGAGCAGAGAAGCCTAGTACATTCATAAAATGCACAAAATACATGTGGAGAGGAAGCTGGAGTGTGTGTGTGTGTGTGTGTGTGTGTGTGTGTGTGTGTGTTATAATAGAGGAATCTGAAAATGTACTCTGTGAATTACAATTGTTGTGTGTGTGCATGTGCGAATCTACGTGCCTACGTGTGTGTTCATGTATAAAAGAGATGCTCCTTCTATCTGATTCTCCGATCAGTGTGATTTCTGCAGCGCGCAGCTGTCACCATGGTAACCGGGGAGGGAGCAGGAGATACAGAGACAGAGAGGATGTACGCCAGAAAGAAAAGGGGAAAATAAGATTGAGAAGGAGTAGGAGAGAGAGTAAGTGCATGTGAGGAGGAGGAGGAGGAGGAGGAAATGAGGGAAAGGGGGATAGAGAGCGAGAGATGGGCATTGGTTGTTGAATGATAGCAGCCACAACAGGCCTTTGTGTAGTATCACACAGTTAACCTCTGCACAGCAGCAACGCTGAGCCCAGGGCAGCCCTCCATGTGTGTGTTGCAATCAGAGAACACTTGACACTTTGTGTTTGTGAGTGTGTGTGTGTGTTCAACAGTCACATCCGCATATGGCTACAAAATCATGTAGTGTGTGAATGTGAGCTGACGTGTGCGTGGTTGAAAGAGTGATCGTCAATAAATCATTCCCTTCCTCCCCATTCTGTTTTCGTTGTCACACACACAACACTGACACAACACACACACTGAGTTGACCTTGTCTCTCATCACTGGTGTTGTGCATTTTTTAACTGGCTGCAGCGAGAGCTATTTAGGTATAAATACAGCCTTCAGATTCAACAGCAACATTTCAACATTTATTTTTTCAAAGACACACACACAACTGCACACACAGAGAAGCTGTCTTCTGCTCTAGTTGTACAGTCAGGCTTTTGTAAGAGATAGAGAGAGCGAGAGAGAGAGAGAGAGAGAGTGGGTGTGAGAAAGCTAGGAGGAGGGAAAGAAAGATTCAGGGAGGTTTGACTGAGAGAAGTGAAGAAATGGAGAAATAGAAAGAAACTGAGAAAATATGTGTGAAATGGGGAAAGAAAATGTATGTGTGGAAGTGATAGCTGAATATAGATAGATAGATAGATAGATAGATAGATAGATAGATAGATAGATAGATAGATAGATAGATAGATAGATAGATAGATAGATAGATAGATAGATAGATAGATAGATAGATAGATAGATAGATAGATAGATAGATAGATAGATAGATAGAATGAGCAGAGTTGGTAATGAATAGTTAATGAAGGGCTTGCGGGCATAACGGTGGGGAAAAGCTATTCTCTGTCTCCCTTTTCTCCTCCTCTCTTTCTTTCTGAGTACTGGGAGTTGTGTGCAAGCCATTCTGCTCCCCACCTGTCCTCCATTTATCTTTTTTCTTTCCTCCTCTTTTTCTGTCCCCTCTAAGACTTTTTATTCTTTTGCTCCTCTCTCAACTCTCCCCTGCTCAAATCCATCCATCGTCCCTCTTCTCTTCTTTCTCTTTCTCTGTCACCTCTGCCTCTTTTCCTGTTTTCATCCATCTTGCTCTCTCATGCCTCCCTCCTCAATCTCTTATTCTCCACCCCTCGCCCCACCATTTCTCACCTCTCATTTCTCTCATCAACACCCCATCTCCCCCACCATGCACACACACCATTAGCTGCAGGCTTGTAAAGCTGACTAACAGACACAATTCACCTGATAAGGGGATTGAAGCATTGATCACATCCATCTGCCATGAGGAGCTAAAGATTCTATACAAGAAAGATGTCCCACTGGCCTTTGAGAGCAAAACAAAGATGCAGTTAAACGAAGATGCCCTTCTGCAGATTTGAAAGTCAAAACAACAATGGTCAGATTTAATCCCTGTGGTGTACCGCAGGGTTCTATCCTTGGTCCCATTTTTTCCCCATACAGTTAGGTCTGGAAGTATTTGGGCAATGACAGAGTTTTTATGATTTTGCCTTTATACACCACTGCAATGGATTTCGAATAAAACCATCAAGATATGAAAAAATGTAGCTTTATATTAAGAGGTTCCACAAAAATCTTGCATTTGCTGTTTAGGAATTGCAGCCATTTTAAACAGAGTACCTCAATTTAAGGGGCTCAATAGTATTTGGACAATTGAGTGACAAGTTAACTGACCAGGTCCATTCCTCTGTTAAGACAAATGAAACAGATAAAAAGTCTGCAGTTAATATCACTTTCATGAATGTAAATACATAGGGTTTACAACAAGGTGCAAACAACTGGTAACATTGAGGAATAGTAAAGGCAGACTTTGCCAGAAAACACCAGAAATGTCTGTTCTGGAAACAGATTCTTGGATGTATAAAACCCACATTAACTTGTACCAGAATGGTGGGAAGAGAAAAGTATGGTGAAGGACTCGAACAGCTGATTCGAAGTATAACACATCTTATGTGAAACGCGATGGAGGCAGTGTTATGGCATGTGCATGTATGACTGCCAGTGGAACAGCCTCACTGATGTTTATTGATGATGTGACTGCTGACAGAAGTAGCAAGATAAATTCTGACACGTGTAGGACCATACTCTCTGCTCACGTTCAGCCAAATGTTACAAAACTTATAGGACAGCACTTCACAGTGCAGTGCAGCCTGGCAAAGCACCTCCAGGGACAAAACTCAGTGTTTGGTGATTGTGGATATATTTACATGTCATTTGTCATTTGCCTAAATATTATTAAACGCCTGAAAATGTAGCTGGAGGTCTATACTTCACATCTCTGTTTCATTTCAAATCCATTGTGGTAGCATATAAAGGCAAAATCATAAAACTTCTGTCATTGCCCCGATACTTCTGGACCTAACTTTAAATTCTGCCATGATGTTGCACTCAGTTAATTTGTTAAAATAGCTGGTTTATATTTCTTCACAGATGACACACATTTGAGTCATCAGTGGTTGAACAGTTAAATATGAACAAAACAGATATTATTTATCGAGTAGGAGGCCAAAACAGATCTTCCCATGTCAGACATAACAAAAGTAACCTTCAAGAACATCACAAGGTCATCTCCCCTGGGACAACAGTGAAAGTCTTTTTCCACATTTGTTTACACACATGACGACTACATGGCTTTGAACTTCACATATACAGAAGGTCCAAAATGCTACAGCTGAGTTCCTTACTAATAAACATGAGAACACACAGGCTACCTTAAACCCCCTGTGAAGAATTGATTCAAATAGCAACATCACTATTATTTAGCAAGGAGCATTCAGACAATCACTCCCCAGGTTAGTCTATTAATTTATTTCTTTTGAAGGAGAAAAGAAAGGTAAACAGTAAAACTGTGACTTAAGATGTTGTTGTACTGTAGTTAGTATGATATATACTGACAGGTTGTCGTACACATATCTGACTGCATGTGTGTCTTGTCGCCTTGTCCCCTTCTTAACCCAGATGCCACTGCGTCGTGAGATCTCAGCAATTACTGTGCTGAGTACAGTGTTATTGCAACTGGTAGAATAAATGGCACTAGTTTCTGTCTTGTTTTCCTTGGAGATATTTTGGGTGCCTTTGTGCCTTTATTAGCTGACAATAGAGAGATGACAGAAAGTAAGGGGGAGATGGGAAATGACATGCAACAAAAGCCCCAGTCTCAGTCAAACTGAAAACAGGTTCACAGGTTCAGAGTTGGTACTGATAGCCTTTGCAAAATGTCGACTTTTATGAGAAGCCATGGTCATAACAAGTTAGCAGAAAAAAAGGGACGCAGTGCACTGGCAAAGGTTTATTGAGGATTAAATCTGCACTTGGCATCTCTGAATGTTGGCAGCACCAATGAGTAGTGAGAGGAACCAGTTTTTAATGTTTGATGCTGATTTCCCAGAAATCAGGTAAGGTAACCTTAGTAAACTGATCACTCAATACTTTTTTATCAGCCTGTTAGTGTGTGACGCTTTATACCAAAGAGACAAACACATCAAAAGGTTTACTGTGAGTGAGCCCAGTGCTGAATGGACGGATAAACTGCAAGCTTTTTAGTGATATGCTCATTTAGTGCTGCTGAAGAGACAGTTTGTATCTCACTTTTAAGATGTGTTTTGTCATTTTCAAGAGACCATACTTTTTAAAACACTTTCTTTTTAACAAATAACAAACGCATCACTGTAATATAAAACAAGGAGGATGTGATTTTGGCTGAGATTTTGTGTTTTCACAGACAGGTCTGATTTTAAATATGCTTCACAGAAGAAAGGACTTCTGACTTAATTTTGGCCCCGGCCAGAGGAAATAAGGTATAATTGCTAGCTGGTGCAAAATTAATTAAACTGATCAGCTTTTAGTAATAATTTATGAAACTCAGAATGGGAACAAGAAAATACTCGCGGATGGCTTATTTTAAAACATGACTGTAATTACAGATAACAGAAATACATTCATAAATGCAGTCATGGAGAACCGAAGCAACATACACACAGTATGTTGTGAAAGCTAAAATGTATGCAGTGGTTTCCAGGTGACACAGCAAGATAAATAGGTGACACTAATGAAGACAGACAGCAGACCTTAATGAATGAGGTTAATAAAGGTATCGACATCCTTGACCACCGAGAAGAAGGACTATAACCCTGACAACAGCTGAATGATCACATGAAATGATCACATGCATCAGCAACATATAATCAAACTATTTAAACTTTATTAACTGGATCAACTAAAATGATTCCCCTGAAATAAATTAAAGAATGAAAAGACTTATACTGACTACCAACTTATTGAAATCAACTAACCAACCCAAACCCACGTTTCATAGAGAATGGAATTACAACTAAATTACTTTATTTGTTAACATGAAGAGGAAAGATTCATAATTAAAGTAAGTTCAAATAGTCTAATAGAGAAAATAGCTCAATAGGGAAAGTTTTACTTCAGACACAACATGCTTAATAACCTTTAACAAAACAACTATATTTCTCTAACCTTAACCAAAGTGTAAACTTAACCACACATAGACTCTGGAGTTGATCTCAGGTCTGCGGTTTGATCGCAGTGTCCTTAAAGGTGTCAGGCTGTCTGTATCATGATTAACAAGAATATTTGATTAAAATAAAAAGCAACATAACATCCTCCTACTAGTTTCTTCTTAATAAAAATGTAAATACTGCTCACTTACTGTAAATCTATGCTTTTTTACCTTGATGCAGATAAAACTGAGTCAAAACAGATAGCCATTGGAATTACAACACAACTGACCAAATACTAATAATACTAAAATATATATAATACTAGTACTAACACTAATACTAATACTAATAGTAGTAGAGTAAAAGACCAAATAAAATGTCTTAAAGCAAGGTTAAAGACAAGGCAAGTTAAAATATAACTTAATAAGTATGAATTAGGGAATGGATTGCCAACATCTTCTGAAATAACAAGAAGAAAATCTCAAAGGCGAATACTAGTATAGTCAAGAGGCGGCTCACACAGAGCCATAAACAGATGCTAAACTAAACATATCAAATACACAGTACTAGCTAGCACAATCCTATAATAGTTCAAGATAACATCAAGGGAGGCAGAGGAGGACATCTCGAAGACAGATGAAGATACTCTACTTGTCACCATCAAACATTGCCACAACAAAGAGCGATAAAGATAGCCCACCTTTCTGAGCCGAAGATAGTCTAATATAGAACCAAAGGGATGTTTTAACCATTTTTTTTCCAAAGGAATGTTTGCTGAGCATTTCTCTCTATTTCAATAAAGCTATTGCTCAGCTTTATATGGGTGTTGATAGCCACAGCATCGTACTTTGTCACATTTAAGAAATAAATTTAATAGATTTTAATGAATTCAATTATTTGCTCAAAAGCAACTAAGAGAAAATAAAGAGAGCAGCTTGTAAAGTGTTACCCACAGTGACAGTCAAAAATGTAATTTTACTACTTTGCAAATATTAGACGTTCACATACTGCATGCCAACTCTTACATTCTGGCAGTGCTAGGCAAGTTAGGTAGAAGAATGCCAAAGATTATAATGGCTTTCCAAGAAAAGAGTAAGATGCTTCAGATTTATCAAAACAGTGACAAACTTTTAATGTTTAAATGTTTTGTCTGGAATACCAGCTGACAAGTTCTTGGAATAAACATTTGTAATTATTTAAATCCATATGAATCTGATGTACCCCACCTCCATGACAGCTGGGACAGGTGTGCTGGACAGGGACTAAGCGGTATAGAAATGGATGAGTCTGATGTGATCTTATTCTGTGGAAACTCTTTCCTAACTGAGAAAAACTGAGAGGGCACTGACCAAATGCATCCTGTCTGAAACAGGCACTTTGCTGTTGCAGTGAGGAGGGTGTGTGCAGTGGCAGCCGCGTGAGTGTGTGGGTGGTGTGTGCAGTACATCTCCATGTGTGTGCTTGTGTGTTTCTGTGTGTGTATGCGGGGTTACACAAAGACCTCTCTCATTCACAAACTGAGCCATGTGGCACTGCTCTGGTCCCTTTAAGAGGCATGTGTTGGAGTTTTCTACTAAGGCTAACTGCTGGAAAAGATGAGTGCTGATACATTATTCACAAGCAAGGACATACACACACACTCTCTCACGCTACATAACTGAAGGACATGCACAGGAGTTAGGCAGTTGTGAGTGAGCTGAGGCACAGAGAAGTGCGCTAATACATACACAGACCAACAAGGCTGAAGAGTGTAGGTCAGATGAGCATAAATGAGCACACACATGGTCTATACATCCTCTCTCTAGACACACACAGAAACACACACATATACAGGCTGGCAGCAGAGGGGAGAAATCCTCAGCCTGTTATTCAGTGTGCATAATTTAAAGCAGCCCCAGATCTCCCTGCTAATGACAGCTCACTGGGGCATCTGCAGCACAGCACCAACAGCTAACTGGTATGTG
>OMLM01000567.1:0-20394 GCA_900302695.1 Helostoma temminkii
TATATATAATTATAGAATAATAGACAATTTTATAATAATAATAATATAATTTAAATATCATAAAAACAGAGTAGATGACAAAAAGGTTGTCAGGGTAAAGAAAGTGTACAGACTGACTATACTGTTTCTTTTGTTGTTGTAAATATAATTTTGTTTTACAGTCACATTATTTATTATTCTAAACATTGCTGCACAGCAAATAATTAAGCCTTATTACAGGATTTAGCATGAAGTAATTGGATTTATGTTTCATCTGTTGATTTCTTTCCCCTGTGTATTTCACATCAGTGATCTGATACTGCTCTCTGAAGGTCTGGCAATCTGGAAATGAGGAGAGGAAATCTGATTAATGGGTTCAGCCCGAATCAATCTGAAACAGCAAAGCGAGCCCTGATATTTGTGTCCAGGGTGATTTCTAAAATGGGATTGGGTAACAGGATGATGTAATTCTGCTGATAATTGAACATTTCAGGCTTGATTCTGGTCCTGTTTCTGTGTTGTTGTGCTGCATCTGGTCAGACACTTACTAAGAAATCTTATTGGAGCTCTGCTGTCTGCTTCTAATCACATTTCCTGCCTTCTGGTCTGCTCCATCTATCAGACCAGAGGAGGAAAAGATGCAGCTAGTGCACCAGATATCATTGTTTTAATACAAGGCTGTGGTTTTCTGTTTTTGCTTTTCAAATTGATAATTTACTAGTTATGTTTGAACATGCATATCCCACAACATGTCTGTTTCTGACCTATTTTTTCTATTTGTCATGTAATTTAATATATGTTAGCCCTACTTACTGTGTTATTGAGCATACTTTTCTCTAAATTGAGAGGCTAAAATAGGTCACTCATTCATTTCACAATGCCTCGGGTATGTGATTTTGGGATTTGATTAAATCATTATTGGACTATTAAAGTATTTTATTTTCTCCAAGGGGACATTAGCTGAATTAAATGGCCTTAATTTTTCAGCGAGCTGTTTGGCGAATTTGTATCTATGAAGAATAATAAAGATTAAAACACTGAATAATCTTTGATCCCACTGTCATTTTTTATGATGTTTGTATTGTCCAGAGTTCACGGTTGCTTAGCATTGCCCCCTGTTGTACTGCCATCAGTATTACACTCCAATCCACCCACTGGCTTTAGTGGCATTTTGTCAACAAACAATGAAATAAAAACATCCATAGATCTAAAACAACAGCCACTTTACCTGCTTAATGGAAACATCTTTTACTGTCAAATTTGAAATCATCTGAAATTAAAGTGCATGTATAGGTAAAAGGCTGATTTCGACATACTGGTAATCAAACAACTGATACAGGTGGTGGAGGTTACTGTGATACACTTTTATTATGTTGTCTATTTTACTTGCAATCATTAACATCACTAAGTAGACATAATTAACTCCTGCTGTTTTATTATCTAGTCTTTTCCATGCAGAAAAGGTAAGTCAGTAAGGTATTCTGCTAATCCTTCTAACAATATATTGTAGAAAATAACATAGATGCTTCCTACAACGGTGTGGGCGCATTTGCATGTGTGGTGCTAGACTGTCTGCCAAATGAAGAAGGATTGAAAGCAATTAGCAAATGAGGTGGGAGGAAGAACTAGATGAACTTGCTTGCTTCTTTGCTAAACAAATAGTAATAATCATTTGACATTGTGTGTTAAGTTTCATTGTTGAAGAACAAATTGAAAGTATTAGGTGTAAAATTGCAAGTTTGACAAAATATCCCAACCTCGTTGTTCACTAAGAGAAATGCTCTGAGCTTTGGTATAACAAGTCATGTCTTTGAAAACCTCTTGCAATGTGGGTTTCCTGCTTTAATAATAGTCATTTCACACTTCATTTTATACACTATCACTGCATTGCACTTCTAAAGTGCTCTCCTCCCCAGAGTTCATAGTGACCTTGTCTGATTGAAACACATTATTCATGAAGGATAACAACAGTCTGTAGTGCATGATCACTACAGTTATTCCATGTTCGTACTTACATTTAGAGCACTTCAGTGTGGTCAGCGTATATATATATATATATATATATACAAGTAATAAAAGTGGACTTTACAGTCATACTTTTAGTCTACTTTGTATTAAATACTGTTCATAGTGGTTTAAAAGATCATAATTTGGTGCCTCTTGTGTCTCTGTGTGCTTCTCTGTCTCTCTCTCTCCCTATCTCTCCCTCCTTCCTGTCATCATTGCCAGCCTTTTTATCTTCTCCTCGTCATTCACACACGTTGCCACCAGTCAGGTCTGCAAGGTCTCTGTGTTCATGCTGTGGTTGTATTGCTGCTTAGAGGGGCAGGAAACCACATCATCAACTGCAAGGTAAGATCTGACTAAGTTATTTAAGTTAAAATGTTTAAAGCTCATGTTGTGACATTACTTTTCCTTATTCTGCTTTTAGCTGGTGTTTTTAGAAGTTATATGGTAAATATGTTCTGAAACAACTTCACTTGTATTCACATGGTGTATTTGTGTAGTTTTATCTATTTCACGATGCTTTTATTCTCTGCTGTTACTATAAAACAAGCGATTCCAACTAGACATTTTATTACTTAACACAGAACAACTGTGTGATATTTTGAAACAATGTGGCAGAGTGCAATAGTGGCTCAAGGGCTTCTTGCCACATAATATCTCTGCGCGCTTGCAGTAACTTATATGACTAAAATAGATGTTTTTTTCTTTATTAGAAAAGATATTTAATGTATGTGCTGCTGTTTTCTGGGAGGGACAGTCACTTGTTTTTAGGTATTGCCATTTTTAACAGTGAAAACCTAGCCATAGTCTGTCAATCAAAATTGTCACTGTAGGTAAGATTAGTGAAAGCCTGAGGTGGTGCAATAACCACAGTGCATGTACCCATATTGGCACAGTTGAATTGAGAAATATTGTTCTTCACGGCAATAAGGGGTCTACATTCTGGAAAGTAATCTACTTACACCACTTCTGCCCATATATATTTCCCGTGCTTTCATATGTTTGTGTCATATTTGCCATGAAATAGTAACTGGAAACCGAGCAAGAGGAAAACAATGATTGGATGACCTGCATCATACTTTTTCTTGATCAGTGTTTTTATGCGATCAATGTTTCACATCTGCTTTAAAATATATTTTATAAGGCATACATATTTTGATATTTTCAATTAAGATTATTGTGATTAATATTTAATATGTATACAAATATTTTTATATTGCATGTAAAAATTATCACTAATTTGTATGTGTCTGTGAAAACGGTCATAGTTGACAACTCCAGTTTAATCAAATCCTCTCATATCATCTTCCCACAGCGACTTTAATCTATTGACTGCAAAGACGTGATGCTCCCTACAGTACACTGTTTCTGACCTTCACCCAACATTTAACTGCCCAGTTTAAATACAATCCACTCTAATTCCAAAAGGGGGCAGTGTTTATCCTGTTAAGTATGATCAGAGCCAAACAACACGTCCACTACTGCAGGTGGCTAGTGTGCAAAATGTGACTGTGGAAATGTTAAGTAAATATTACTAATGACACATCCATAATATTTAAATAACACTACTCATACCACAGATGAAGTGTAGCGAGTGAGAGTGGTGCATTAATATCTTCATTGGGCATACGCAGGCACCAAGTGGCTTCAAATACATCAGACGTGTATTATGTGAGGACTGCTGTCTAGATAATAAATATATACATCTGAGCATATATGGCATTTATACAAACATATGCTCAGCTAAACTACAGCTGAAAGTGATAAGATTCCAAGATTTTGAGACAAATCTTTAGTGAACAAATCATTGTCAGGCTTGTTTTTTTAATAAATTTTCGACATCATAATAACAGAAATGAATTATTAGAATTTGTAAACAATCTCTGGCCTTTGTCCCCTGAATCAGATGTTTAATGGTGTACTCTAGTCATGATCCCCAAGGCATATTTATCAGTTGATTCTGTAATGGTCATTGTCTGTTTACCTTGACCTCTAAATGACTTCATATCTTTATTCACAAATGTTAATGTTCCTTTTAAGCACCAAGTTCAATATTGACATTGAGAAAAAAGGATCATATTTTGTACTAGTACTGTACCATATCTTCAGTGACATAAAGATAACATGCATTACAGTGATTTTAGTGTTTTTTCCCCCCAACAAATCAGTTTTAAAGTTTAAATGTCATTTCCTGACATTTTCTGTAGACATAATGCAGCATAGTGCGCATCAACAGTGTGAGAAGTGTGACATATTTGTAGACTTCCTAATGAATTGTTTCAAATACATCTGTTATTTGTGTCATTTCATTCAAGAACAACTCATTTAAATGATACTTTACTTTATTTCCTAATAATGGTTAGCATTAGCCCAGAAGGTAACAGCTGAAATGGAGGAATGTGAGGCTGCCGCTGCTTTGGGATACACAGAAACAAGGAACGCCTCTTCAGCAGTGCAGTCAGGTACGCAGTCATCAATAACTGCACTACACTGTTTTTGCAATTTTTTTAAATGGAAAAACAAGATCAGAGCTGTAGTTTACTTGTTGTAGTGTACTTGTGTACTAAGATTTGACTTGAGATGAATTTGCATTTTCCCTCTCAGTTAACAGATCTTGGGAGAACCTGGAATGCTACATGGTCCTGACAGATGCAGAGAAAACAGCCATTGGCTCCATCTGTTTCCTCGCAGGTCCTATCACACTACTGGAAAATGCTCTTGTGTTGGGTGTGATTGCCGCCTCAGCCACTCTACGCCGGCGGCCTTCATATCTATTCATTGGCAGCCTTGCTCTGGCTGATGTCTTCGCCAGCTGCTTCTTCACCACCAGCTTTCTAGACTTTCACCTGTTTCGCCACAGTGATGGACCCACCGCCTACCTCTTCAAGTTAGGCGGCGTCACCATGGCCTTCACAAGCTCAGTGGCGAGCTTACTGCTGACTGCTCTGGACCGTTACCTCTGCATCCATCAGGCCTCCAGCTACAAAGTGCTGCTGACCCGCCGACGAGCCGTGTTGAGCCTGTTGACTCTCTGGAGTGCTACCATCTTGATCTCCTTCTTGCCTCTGTTAGGCTGGAGGTGTCCCACAGGCCTTACACCACCATGCTCACATCTTTTTCCCTACGTCAGCAGGAGCTATCTGGCCTTCTGGACCAGCTTCATTCTGGTGCTTCTGGCTCTTATTCTGGTGGCTTATGCTCTCATCCTGTGGAGGGCGCACCGTCATGAATCCACCATGACCAACCTCCAGGGATCAGCAGGCACAGGCCATGCACGCAGGAGGATGGATATTCGACTGGCTCGCACCTTTAGCTTGATATTGCTCATACTGGTGGGCTGCTGGCTTCCTGCAATTTCCTTCATGATAGCTGATGTCTCTGTGTGTCTCAACCGTACCCAACAGAGGGCCTTTGCCTTTTGCAGCACCCTCTGCTTGGTCAACTCTGCAGTCAACCCACTGCTGTATGCGTTACACTGTAGAGAGCTGAGAGTTGCTCTGATGCAGCTGCTAAAAAGGCTGTGTGTGAATGGGAAGTGTAAATCTACAGAGGAATTAAACTCGGGGCTCCCATCCGGAGAAGACAACAACTTTACCGCCTCCAGTGAAGGGGAGATGCCCAAGGCCAGAAAGACCAGACTTAATTCTGTCTCAGAAATGGTAAAGAATCAGCAGTTGAACATTTGAAAACAAGGGACACAGAGAGTTAAAATGAAGAAGCACTTACAGTAGTTACAAAGACGAAGGAATATCTGTTCATGGCAGCGCACCGGTGGAGTCTGGAAGTCAAATTATATAAAGCAATCAACTTTACTGTATATCAAGAATAAAATCCATCCAGAAAAGAGCTGAAATACCATGTCTTTCTGAGCTGTGCTTGTAAGGAGAGAGCAAATATTAATTTGAAATCATTAAAAAATTACTTTAATAAGTAGTATATCATATAGTGCAGGGCAATTGATTTGAGTCCATTTTTTTAGTACTAGTACATATGACTAACATGATATTATTACAAAACATCTGCTTGCAAACAGGATACAAGGCAAATGGTTCACCAAAGCTGTGCTTTTCAAAAAAGATGATGCAGGGTGGCCGTCTAATCCACAACCCATGACCTCTCTGCCTCCCGTGTCAGGGCTTTGACGCCCTCGCTCCTATGAAATATTGTCTCCTGTGAACTGAACTGCTGACTTAACTTTTAGCGCCACAATTTGTTGTTCGTATGCTTGTTTATTTTGAGTGTTTGTCCCTGAGTGTGCACAAACAGAGGACCCTGTATGTCGCCTACCCTATCAGCACATGAATGCCAGGGCTCCACAAAAGCCCCATGCACGGGAGGATTTCACACAGTGTTCACAACATAAATCCAAGCAGTGTGCCGAGGTAAATGGGGCACATGTCAGGACGAGAACAAGAACAGACACTAGAACTCTTTTTGTGACCAACTGGCAGCTGCATTAAAACAAACACTGACATGGACTTAAACTTACAGCTGCCAAGGCTTTTAACACGTGGATGAAGCTGCACATTTCAACCACTATATCAACTGATTCAAATTAATGACCATGCTCTGTTTTGACTTGTGTTTGATTTCATACAGATTCCATTTATCTTACTCACCCTATTATCTTTAATCACTGTAAAATGACAGAACATTTCAGTAGTGAGTTCAATTTTTTGTAAGAGTCTCTGTAGGAGTTTGCTGCAAGAAGTGACATGTCGGAGACCACCATATCAGAAAATCAGTCAGACATGGGCGAGACAAACACTGTGTACAGAGTGTCTGTAGTTCAAGAAATGGGACATGCACAATGTGAACAAAGGTTTATTTTCATAACTGTGTTAAAATACAAAATATAGGATTATCACAGGTTACACAGTTAATTATTGGGTCTATAATTAAATACCTGGCAACAATAATAAAGTTTTTTTGATGTGATAAAATATTATAAACACACTCTGCATTCTTATAGTTTTCCTGTTATTATTTTTAGCTGTATCTCTGTTAATCCCCTTATGTCCCGCAATTTTTCTAACTTTGGAAAGCATGTTGCGGTCTTGCTCATTTGGCTTTTTGCCTGCAAAGTGCTATATAGATAGATCATTATCATCTGTAGCAGTAGTAGTGTAATATGTGTATCAATTTTGATAGGATAAATATTAGAAACCCTTTTAAGTATCATGAAATACAAGCATCTTTAACTTCAGCCTCCAAAATTATCATATAGTTGCCAAAGGGTGGAATTTATTTTTCAAAAAACTACACATACAATGAAATAACAAGGTATAACAACAAGTCTACCAGTTAAGGAGGCAGTTTAGTGAAAATTAATACCATTTTTACAATTGCTAAAATGTGGCTGTAATTCTTAATTGCAGAGATGCTAGAATAAACACTGCGTTATAATATCCTTGCTCGGTTTTTAATTCTTCCACTAGATTGGTTTGATTACACTACCGAGATTTAGTTTTGTTTGTATTCAGTAAAGGTGATTTTGTATGCAGGGAAACCTCTGCATGAAACAAACTGTCACATCCTGCAGTGGAGACTTATTTCTGGACTTTTCAAAGGGTTGCTGAAAACAACGGAGCATAGTGAGTGTGTGACAGGTTGTTATACTTGTGATACAATAGTTTTGGTAAAGAATGCATACTCGATAAAACACAGCAAGACGTGACAGAAAGTAAAAATAAACTATCTCTATATGGAGTGCATACAATTTCAGTATATTGTGTGCAAGCTCTTTTTAATTAATGTTAGTCTCTGATCAGTAACAGAGACAATACGGTAGGAAAGTTAATTAATCCGCAACAGTTGAAACACACACAATAACACAATACAAAGACATTTGTCGTCTGACACTGGTGTAGTAGACTGAAGCTACAGTTTACTGTTGCAATACACATCATATTTTTGTCAGACATTTAAGGCTGACATCAAAATGATTCATCGCCACAGTAACTCAAATGTGATCTGATTGTACATTTTATATAAAAATATAACGGTGTTATATCAACATGCTATGTATCATCTTTTGTTAAGTCATTGTGTGAATTAATACAAGGTGTAATTATGAATTCCTGTTACAACATTGTGGCTTAATTGATTTATTCATACTTAAAGGATAATCAGTGAACTCACAGTTATTTAATACATGTATTTCAGACAAATTAGCTGCATTCCAGTTACACAAAAGTACATTTCAGACCCATTATGCATTTGATCAGCCTCTCTATTGGCAGAGCAGTAACCCTCATGGAAACATGAAGTTACTATGAAGTCAATGATTATTAAAGGCAAACATTTACATATTGGCCCAGTACACATATATTTACAAGGTAGTTTGTGCAGGATTGTGTTGTTTGTGAAAAGAAGTGGCGGGGAATCATTTAGCAGCTGCAATTTCATACATTAGAGGACAACAGGCAGATGTTGTCTCAGGGCAGTGAATCTTTTGTGTAACCAAAAATGAAGCTAATGTAATGCCATATAAATGAATGCTGGAATTTGCTGCAAGCTAATGTTTCAGAAACTGTTATCTATGAATTATGAATTAATAGTGACTCGATAAATGACTAATGGAGAACAACAAACAAGAGCAGGCTATGACGTGTACCCTTAATAATAAAGTGCTATCAGTAGCAGGAATCTGACTATCATAATCGCTCTATTTATATATATCTATAAATGTTTATCCAAAAATGTTGTATGCAGGGAATCAGTAAAATAAAATAAATTAATTCTGTTACAGGTGGCAAAATCTGTTTTCTACTGAGGGAGATTAACGCCTAACATCACTGAAGCTCATTTTAATCTACCTGATTTACCTGGCCACGGCCAGCAGACGTCTCGTGAACCTTCAGTTTGAGTTCAACGGAAAACCATCGACAACCACAATAGGGTTGAATAGCGCGGAAGCGTACTGTAAAAACGACAAAGAGTGAACAGAATTACAATATATTTCAGTATTTATTATACACGACGTTATGAAATCAAGTCTCGATAAAACATTTTATTCAAATTACCGAACAGCAAAAAGCGATTGTTGTAAAAATTTGAGGACTCCCCCCTTTTTCTGCAATGGTAGGCTCTGCCATTGTGACGTTTTAAAAATTCAGCAGCTCGCTCGGCAGTTGGTTGCTACTCAGAAGAAAATCCGTTGTTGTGGAGGGGAAGAAAGGCTCAAGAAATTCGAGGAGCGTACAGCCTGCGACTATTAAAGCCCAATTTTTGTGGGTCGTGTTTTCTCCAACTTATTTCCCCCCCGTTTTGTTTTGCCAAGATGGCTTGTGGAGCAACGTTAAAGCGGTCGATGGAGTTTGAGGCCCTCCTCAGTCCCCAGTCTCCCAAGCGGAGAAGGTGCAATCCACTACCGGGGACACCAGGCACTCCGTCCCCTCAAAGATGCAACCTCCGTCCCCCTGTCGAAAGCCCAACGCATTCGATGTCTCCTCAGGCCATAGGAGGCGAACACAGGCTCACCCCAGGTATGATTTTAAAACAATTTTGACGTATTTTTCGGCGTTTCAGGGTGGGTATCATGGGGGAGGGGGTTTGGGTGGAGTGGAATGGAAGCTAACGTTAGCTAGCTAGTTGAGAAAATCAGAATGGGGGTTGGAGGCTAAACGTTAGCTCAGCTAAGCTAGCGCCAGGAAGGGGGACGTCGTCGTTAAGATACCGACACTGATATATTTTTTTAAACAAAGTACAAAAGCTAATCGTTTGTGGCATCGTACTGGCTAATTGTGGTGTTGTATAGTTGCTGAGCTAACTCGCATGGGCTAATGTTGGTTCTTCGTGGAAATAAAAGGTTTGGAGTCTCTGCTAAGCGTTAACAGAACGAATACCATTTAGGGAAGCTGAGTATATTTGTGTTTTCTCTTTTCATTTACACGGTCATACCATCGTCATGAACGGCCCTGTTAAATCTAACAATTAAATATTAAAATGATAGGATTAAACAAAAGAAACTGCCTATGCATTAACACTTGGGGGACAACCTAGGCTGTTGGCTCTCAAATGGCATCACAGCAGCATTCACATCATTGCAGGCTGTTAATTAGTAGCTGTCTGGATAATGTTCCTTGGCTTTAGTGCCACAGTTGTCTTGCACTGAGTTGGGGCTCCCTATTATACACCACAACCATTTCTCTTCCTCCCTGTGCCTGGAAGGCATTGTTCATTTCCTTTATGCCTATACTCGACTTGCTCATTGACTTGAAAATGCAGCACTGGGTGGGGGGGCACACAAGTAGACAAAAGATAATTGCTTAGAAGTCTCCAGTGGTATCTACTGAGGTTTATTGGATGTGCCAATCACTTAAGTTGGGCAGCATTGAGGTCAAATCCTTATACTTTTTGAATAAAAAATGCTTGATGTCTTTGAATTTATTTTATCACTTCATACCAGTGATATGATAACAAGACTGAAGCGGCACTGGAGGCCAACTTAATTCATTTATATATTAACATTGTGTGCACTCATTAGAAATCCATTGCCTGTAGCACAGCGTATGATGAAGAGGACCTTACTTTGGTGCTAGTTTATCCCCCCTACAGTTGCATAATGTTATCAAGTATTGTTATGTCCAGTTACAGAACAGAAATGAGGAATTTGTAGTTGCATTCTTTATAACCAATTTCTTTTAGGGAAGAAAGTCCTTGATGAAGTGGTTAGTCACTGGTCATTACCCAGTGGCTGAGTGTTGAGCCACTTGTCTCCTCCATTAAACTGGTTGTATCAAATATATTTTATAATTAAGCAACTAAGAAAAGGGTCTGTTATTCCTGCATCTTTAAGATAATTGGAGATGAAGGCGTATTTTCTTGACCTTGTTATTGCTCAGTGTGACTTAATTATTATGTTTTTTCTATACAGTGGCGTTTACGGTGAAAGATTGTTGCATATAAAAGCGCAAATGAATAATTAGAGTCAGCTTATTCCAGGTGGTCTGGAGGATTCAAACAGACCTTGAGCTTCAGATAGCAGGTATTATGCTCACCTTCACCTGGAAAGAGGCCCCTTGTGGGATTGGTGCTGCAAATCTTTGCAGTGCTGCCTTTCTGCTATGCTAAATAGAAGCATTTTTGTGTTTAGCAAAAGGTCAGCTGTCATCCCTCCCACCTGTCTCTACCCACATATGCTTTCCAGCTAGTCAGAGTGTGGTGAGCAGGGCTTTGTGTACAGGTCAGACACGGGGATCTGACACTGCCAAGCTATCTGAAAGTAGTAATTGATAAAATAGGTATAATCATCCAATCTGTTTTCCATTAATTTTATTCTTGTGCTACAAGTCTCAGCTAGTACTCTGATTAAATGCCCTGAGGTGACAGATGAGAGCAGTGTTCTCCTGGGACATAGTGTTACCAAAAAGGCTGGATTGACTGACGCCTATCTGGTTTACAGCTTGGACAGAGGTGCTCACTAAAGCCTGGGTTAAACTGCAAACGTTCCAGTGTTATGGGCTCAATATTGTTTCCTCTCTGGTCATGCAGCATTTGGTGATATTTGTGCTACAGTTATTGTAATTTAAGTGAATCCAGTGAATCAGTTTCTGACCAAAGTAATTCATTACATTATCAACAGGGGCAGATATCATGTAAACATACTACAGGAGAATCTCTACTGGTTGAGGTTTATGTACAAAACCTGGGTTTTCTTTCTTAAATTCACACAGGGCAGTTTGAACTCACAAATCAAGATCACAAATCTCTTCATGGTAGTTGGGACATTTGAAACCCACCTCCCCCCTGCAATCCTGCAACAACAGAGAGTGAAATGAAATCAGTCTGCTTTGTTTTCTCTCCACCACCATGTCCAGTCTTTCTCCTCTGTCATGTTCACTGCTTGGTCTGTGCCTAAGCCTTTTAGCCGAGGCTTACTCCCCTGGCTCCCGGAAGTCTCTGTGATCACTTGGCCCGGTTGCGGCAGGGTCATTGTTGCCAAGCACCACCCACACTTAAACTACTAGTAGTTGGCAGAGCTGACGAGCAGCAAGGGAGGGTTTTTACTTGTCTGTCAGATGTACTCAGGAGTACTGAATGTTGAAAACTTTTTCACTGCTGTGACTTAAAAAATCTGAATTTACAACATTCGTTCTTAATGAATGCAGCAGCACGTTGCTCATAGAATAAATGTACGTCAATCATAAATAACAAACTTATACAGGACTATAGTTTCAAAAATTTATTTATTTTGGTGAACTCAGCATAACAAGTGGTGTACTATTATGCCTAATCAGAGCCTGGTCTCACCCCAACTCTGACTTTATCCAGTAACTTTCTATTTCATAGCTGAATTTTGTAATGCCTCGAGTCTCTTTTTCTCCTCCAGCTTCTCCCACGTGTTGTGGCAGGAAAACAAATGTGTTAACATATTGCTTCCTCTTGTACTTGATGCTCATCATATCTTAAATGTGCAAAACTAGCAAAAGTGCATCATGGTTCATCCATTAGTAATATTTTGAAAGTGATGTGTTATACTTCGTCTTGGACGTCACAACAATAATGCCAGAATTCCAGTACTTGTGTATACTCATCACTGGAGCATCTGTAGGGCGGCATTGTAAAGTTCTGTGTAAATAGGCAAAGGCATCACACCCTTAAGCCAGGTTTTCTGTATAAATTTTTTTTTATCATTCATCAATACAATTGCCCTCTCTTTGGGGCAAATTTTTATTAGCATAACTTTTTTTGTTCTGTGATTAATTTTATGCTTCCATGGGAAAAAAAACTTTTTTCCAATTAGTACAATGTGCTGCTTAGATTAATTCTTGATAATTTACAAATAAATGTCCATCGAAACTTCCTGGAACGTCTTGTTTTTGTTTTTTCAAAAACTACATTCAAAAATCCAAATGTATATATTATCTACAATGAAGTAAATCCTCACCGATTCTTATTTTCATCTTAAATGAGTAAGTAACTATCCAAATTACTGAGTGGCTAGTAATTTACAACCATTCCAGCTCCTTAGTGGCTTGATGAAGATGTTCTCCTTTACAGTGGTAGCTGAGCGAACTGTCGGATTAGTGTCCTGTACTGTCAATGCTGGAAGGTCTCAGGAGCCTCGGTGCAGCAAGAAGAATCACCTCAGTGAAAGCACCAGGTCAATAATGTACACGTTAAACCGGCTCTGTGGAGACAGTTGTGCTTTCTCCACCATCCAAACAAGTTTACTGATGAGCAGGCTGTAGCACCCCTCACCCACCCAAGATAAATGAGGCACAGTTCCCCAGACAGAGCAGATAGAGGATACACTATGTATAGAGACTTCACCCCCTGTATGAATCGTGCCAGATAAAGTTTATCAGCTGTGGCTAAGGTCATGTAAGTTTTCTGTTTGTCCCAGGATGTTTTGAACATTAACCTTTTATAAATAGTGCGTTTGTATGTGTTGTGAAACGTGTTTACGCTGTGTTGTTGCTAGAAAGCAGGTTGTCACAGATTTTATCCTAGGGTAGAAAGAGCATTGCAATCAGCACATGACAACAAAATGCATGGTCATTTTTTGTGTTTTTCATGCATTACATTGTTTGTCATGGCTGTACCTGAACGGTACATAGTACTATGATGCCTTTAAAGAGTTTTATATGGTGACACTGCAGTCCAGAATCACAAATCTGGATATTTTACTTTGTACATCTACAGATCATCAATAATCTGTTAAACCACTAAACGGATCTCAGAAGAATGAGATGTGTTCACTTTGTTCCAGCCTAGTGAAGAGCTGATTTATGTTGCAGCTTCAACACAAGCTTTCACCCCAGCTGTAGCTTGGCATGACGCAGATGTTAAAAGAGAAGTGAAAGTGATCCAGTTGCAGGATCAGAGTGTCTTCTGTCAGCTCTGTGTCTTTAGTTGTTGTTTATTTGAGACTTTTCTGTAAAATTTTGTGAGAGATTGCACAGAGGAAGTGAGCACTTCTTAAAAACACTGTGGATGGCTGTTCTATGATTGTTATTTTTCTTAAGCTGTATTATATTTAACATTGTAGAAACCTTGCTCCGACATATTGAAATATGTAAGGCCTGTACGACCATTGTAATCCAATACGGGGAGGCCAAAACATTAGACACCTCTTAACATAACATACTCCTAAATGATAAAATTAAAACTATAAATTATAACTATATAAATGTAGAATGGCAGAGCTGTTGTATTGTATTGCATTAGTTTTACAGGTGGTCACAATTTTATGCCCGATCAGTGTACTTGCTGTTAGCAACACGACTGCGTATGCAACATGGCTCCGAGGCTTTTCCAGTGTAGGGTTAACATGCAGTTTATGCACGTCAAAAAAATTGTCGGAAATACCGGTTGCAATCCCACGTTAACCCGTTGGGGGCAGGGTTTCGTTTAAGGGATGCAATTAGAAATGTTGTAATAATTTCCTCAATTTGGATTACGTAATTCTTTCCTCTCACATCCTGCAAAAAAACTAAAGTTTTCCTCTTTATCAGCGTCTAAGAATTGACGCTCACGAAGACGACTTCCTTTTCAGCATGGAATGATTAGGTCCTTGTCTACCCCCTGTGTGGCTGACCTTTTTAAACCCTCCACAAAGCGATGAAGTATGTGAACAATGGCGCAGACGACACAGCTATAAATAATTTACATCCGTCGGTCTACAGCAAGTATACCCGTACTCACTAACTAGTACAACCATTACTGGGTAGATTAAGAACTCTGGAAACTCCATTGTGAATTAGCGTTTTTGCCATTATATGGTTTGTGCTGCTGTTACCTGACTACAAGGATGAATCCTGTCATGGTTGTTTTGAAATGAATGGAGGTTCACAACATCGTCTGGGTTTACAGTGGAACAGAATGCATTTTCACTGGGGTTCTCCCCTGTACTCACCAAATTTCCAAATGATTTGTGCAAGCGATTGCCCTCTGTCCTTTTTGTGTCTTCACCTTGTTCCTGTTTACTCCCTACAGAGCAGATTTTCCAGAACCTCCGTCAGGAGTACAGCCGGATCCAGAGGCGGCGGCAGCTGGAAGGGGCCTTCAACCAGACTGAGGCCTGTAGCTCCAGCGATGCCCCCAGCCCCAGTTCCTCTCTCCACGCTCCCAGTTCCCCACCAGGTAGGAGGTTACTGTCTATGCACATTCACGACCCGTAGATGCTACAAAGTCCAGAGCCCTTGTCTTGTGGTCTTGAGCCCACATAATTCCATGTGTATTGTTAGTGCCAGCATAAAAGACTATATCATAATAAACATGCAAAGTGTCACAACATTTTAGTTGTTGGTAAATGACTCTGATCCATCTGGAGGTGAAATAACATGATTGTTTGGGATGGCAACACAAAGTGAAATCTGATTCATACATCAAAAAGTTTGGTTAAAGGAAAACAAGGTTTAGGATTGCTCATCAGCTGATTGTATAAAACAGCTGTGACGTTTATTCTAAAAGGCCTGCTAACAAAACCTTGGCTCGGCCTGCACTCAGATCTTGAGGGAGGCTCATGTTAAAAGTAGAGACATTGTCATTCCAGATTTGAGTTTGTAGAATCAACCCACTCCAGTACCGGAGAGATCTCTCTCTCATGTGAATTCTGTCTTATTTTTAAAATGGTCCTTTCAGTAATTTTACCAGAATACTGTACCATGGCCATATTTGAGATGGAACTATGAAGAAGCAGTAATTTCATGCTTCACCATCTCTAAAAGTTTAAAAAAAATCTCTCCTGAATGAAGTACAAGAGTGTCACTGAGTATTAGACACGTACTGTGGTGTTTTCACCAGTTAATCACAGTAAATCACTATAACACATGATTTAAACCCAGAATATCAAGTTGATGGAATTATTGGAGACTAAGTGTGACAGTGACAGTTTTTTTTTTTTTTTTTTTTCTCCCTGTCCCTTACTGCAGAACAGTCTCATCTGGTGTGAACACAGTAATCGCACCAAGACCCCCAAAACAATGGTCTCAATCCAAATCACATGGTGACCTTGCTAAACGTTTGAAAATTTCTCAAACTGTTCAGACCAGACCAAACACACTGAGGTGTGATAACGCCCTTAGACTGCAGTTAGACCTTCGTCATATCTTTACCCTTCTCTGCTGTGATTTACAAACTTTTTAGTCCAAACAGGCTCATGCCATGACCTCAAAGACTGTGGGCAGTGAATCACCCTACTAAAACTGGCACCGGTTGTACTGTGTCAGACATCAGGAAGACTGGAAGGGACCACATTAGTGCTGCATGACCCTGTTGGTCATGCAGCTGTAAATTTGCACCTCGCTGAAGGGAGAGAGGGAACATTTCTGTCTCTCTGACTTATAACTGCCCTGGAGAAGTGAGTGTTTCAGACTTTTTATAGCTGATCTGTTTTTGTGTTTCTCAGGTGCCTCAAGGAAGGACCAGCCCTCGTTTACACTGAAGCAGGTGAGCTACCTGTGTGAGCGTCTGCTCAAAGACCACGAGGAGAAGATCCGGGAGGAGTATGAACAGATCCTTAACACAAAACTCGCAGGTAAAAATCTCTGTTGTTTAAAATTAAATACAGTGTGGCAGTAAGGAAAAAGTGTCTCTCTGCAATTAGAAACATCGGATTTGACGGTTTTACTTCATAGCCGCTAACTTCTGCAGTGCTGACATGGTTTATATTTGCTAAGATTCAAGGCTGCAGGTTCAGGTTAGCCGCGGTAGTTAACCTCAGAGGGTTCTGCAAGTTTGTCAGTCTCGGCAGGATCACTCAAACTGACCCTGCTCACGACATCTGCACAGACACCCGGACCACACACGGCCAGTCCGACATATCTCACAAAAGTATTTTTTCATTTGTGAAGGAAAATTAACTTTGTCTCTTCCCGAAGACAGAACCGTAAAACAACAACAGATAGTTACAGGCTAGAAACTTCAAGCAGTGTTTTTATCTGTTTACAGCAATTTCACAACCTGCCTGTTCAGATTGTTGTTTCAGTCTCAGGGCCAGAGGAGCTGTTGCGTAAAGATGCACTATAAGATGCATTTGCACTTTTTTTTTTTAACTTAAAAATTATATAAACTTAAAATATAAACCCTAAATGAAGCATAATATGGACACTTTAACCTTTTATTGGATAGTGAGCAGTGAGATGGTAGAGGGGAAATGTGGGGAAAGAGACTGGGCAAAAGAGAGGTGTTTATGTTGTTTTTATGTTTTAAGAAGCAGTTTTCCTGTTAATAGTGTTTTTCAGCATTGACAGGCCTTTATAGAAAGCTGCTGAAATGCAAGACAGTTGGATGACTGGTCAACCGAACATGGTGATTATATTTTGCACTGTGAGACAGGTTCAAAGATGCCTGTTGTCTACGGTCTTGCAACAGACAGCGTCTGAATTTTAGGCTTCTGCAGCCAATGTCTGCATATCAGTTTATTTATACTATGAAAATACTTAATGTGAAACTCTCTGGCTTCTTTACCTTAAGTACAACCAGATCCACATTGTCCTCCACCTTTTTTTTTCCTCCCCCATACATATACTAACTACTAAAGCAAGTGGCACGGATAGATGATGCATGCTGATTTATAGCCTACAATTCAGTAACTATTATCGTCAACAATACCTACCCAAGCGTATGAGATCCATATTGCACAGTGTGGCTTGCGATAAACCTAAGACTGTTGGAATCGTAGTCTTAGACTTCTGTACCATCTTGTGTTTGAATCTGCAACATACCCATACCTGCCTCTTGTCTTTGCAGAACAATATGAATCTTTTGTGAAATTCACGCAAGACCAGATAATGCGAAGATACGGAGCCCGGCCTGCGAGTTGTAAGTAACTTAAGAAATTCTCAGTGGAAGTAAACGTATCTTCATGATTTTATTTGTATTCAGAGGATGGTCTGACGGTTGTGTCTTTATCAATCCTACTAGATGTCTCCTGAACTCGCGTGGATGAGATCCCAGCTTCCAAGATGGCTGCTCTTCATTTTCATTTTATTTCCCTTTTTTTCTCCCCCCCAGTATCTCAAACTATTTGGGTGCCATGGTTTATCCACTTTTTAATGCAAATCCTGATTTCTTACTTCAAAACTATTGCTGCTGGCCAAAAGTTAGAATCTGAAAGATAAACTATGTATGAAGCCCAACGTTTTTTCTCCTTTTCTTGTTGATATGCTCTTTCTGAAAATCCTGATTAAAGCAGTTGTGTGTCAAATCTCTTGGCGGTGCTGTAGAAAAAGCTTATTGGCTCATGTGATCATTCTGTTTAACCTTCCAGCAGCTGTATTTAATGGCTCCTGCTTCTCCTGCCCTCACTGCTCAAAACTCATTACCTGAGAAAGTGGAATTTTCTCCCTTTTGAAAAAAATAAAAGTTCTGTGATTAAAATATTTTGGCTCTATCCTTATTTAAATGAAGTTTGATATTTTTAGCCATGTGGATAATAAAAAAGTAAAAAATAAAATGTTTTCCAACTTCTTGATAACAATAAATTTTATAATATATTTTTTGCATATTTGTCACAGTTAAATGATTTAGCTCATCAAACCAGTTTTAATATTGGAAGGGTAAAAATAGCTGTCTGAACCTGCCTGGTCTGTGTGGAAAGTTATTCTCAAAGTCATAAAAGATCCCAGAACGACATCCAGAGAACTGCAGGCCTCAGTTAAGTTCAGTGTTCATGCTTCAATAATGATAAAGAGGCTGGACAAAAATGGCATCGATCTGTTTATGATTGAGAGCATGAAATCAGTTAATGAATACGCAGAATAATTGTTGGAGACTTAATCTCACAAGTTCTGTGAAGTAACTTTCCTGGTTGGGTGAATAACTGGTTATGAGAGGAGTTTGTTTGACACAGGTGAATTGTTACTGTTGTCGATTTATTCTCTACTGACATCAAATCAAGTTTCATTTAAATGTCACAAGTTTGTCTGAAGGAGTTTTGCAGTCTGCATAAATGTGACAGACTCAATGTGGTTATTAATGTAGGTAATTCAGATTAAAGCTCTGCCCTAGGAATTAAAATCATATAAAATTCAGTGACACCCCTGGTCACTGAGGCACACTGTCCCTACTGCTGATTACCTGGATCAGGTGTGTCCAACCAATCAGAAGCTGGTGGACCTTGAGGACTAAGAGCTTCTGTTAGTTGTGATAAAACACACTTTTCTTTATAAAAGTTGCATGTAACTGTGCATCCTTTGCTGAACAACCACTAATGCGTTTCATCGCTCTTTATCGCGGACTCTAGCGCCACCCGGTGGTTCATGATAACAAGTGCAGCGTTTAAGTAAAAGCAGGAATTCAGCCTCGGCGCACTTTGCTCAGTGGCTCACAATTAATCACTGTTCGTTAGGTTTTAAATATATGACTCGTCGTATCACGCATGGTCGCCTTCATTTCCATTCTTTCGGCCTCTCTGTGTCTCATTTGAGATGAGGAGATACCGTCTCCGTGACGTCACGGATCCCAGGTGTGGCACTGGGGATCAGGTAGGCTGTTGTTGCGCTGCGCGGGTTGCAGGTATGTCTACGCTGCCGTAAAACTTTTAAACTGTAAGCTGAGTGTGGGGAGGAAGCATCACTTGTTTGGACGGAGGAAGGAAGTTTCTTGCAGGAAAAAGCAACGAAAGGTCTATAATTATCTCCAAGTGTTTTTTTTTCTCGTGGACTTTGAAGACCTGACTCGACGACTTGTCTGAACATGGAGGAATGGTCCTGAAAACGGATTTACGCGGTTTATAACGTGGACACAGTTTCTGCATTCGTACACTTTTCTGCTTATACACTGCACTAAATAATTTTTAATCGATTTAGTTATTGTATCGTTATCTTTATGAGTGTTTGGACCTTGTGGAGTCATCTGCATTCTTCCTGTTGAAGGCCTGGGTGAGTACCACGCATTAAACGCCGAATTTACTGAAAGCTAAAACAAACACGACTCTATTTTATTTTCCCCAGTATCTTATCAGTAAGATTTTATTGTAGGTTTTGGACACTCGCCTGAAATCACAAGGCAAAAATAAGCAACGCCCAGTAAACAGGAAATGCCAATTAGCTTCCACTCAGTGCAAAACTTAGACTACTGTAAATAAAAACCGTCATAGAAAGTATTTAAAGTACATACTATTACAGTTTAACGTACTTTCATGGAGTACTTTAATTTTGTCATTTAAAATCAGCTGGTATGGATTAGATGTTTTGTGTCACCTGATTCTCCTGAAGCTAACATGTCTCTTTTTTGACTCTGAGTGTCTTCACCCTTAAATACATGTGAACATCACTAATGTGGCAGCTGTGTTAACTATTAGCTCTTGTTCTTCATCACTTTCACATAAAAATAGAGGCCATCATGGTTTCTATGTCACTTTCTGCAGTATCTTTACTCTTAACATGCGTTCAGTATAATTCATGGTTCAATATAATCTATATATATTATATTAATATAGTTTATATATATATAAAC
>OMLM01000567.1:34166-66841 GCA_900302695.1 Helostoma temminkii
TTTTAACGAGGGATATAAAGCTGTGACACCGTCGTGTCTTTAGATACTTTAGATGCTACATTGTCGTTGAAATGAAAATCTGCATATTTTATGCTTGCATTAAAAACTACATCTCCCTACTCTGCTTCGTATCTACTGTATGTTTTTTTTAATGAGACACAATTCAGCCATAATTCGGGGTTTCTACTAACGACACATTAAATTCAGACATTTTTAATAGACACTGAAAGCCTCAACTTAGTGGAATCTGTCGCCATCTGCTGGTGATAGAGTATAACAACCATAAACGCTCACTTTCTATTTGCTTCGTTTTAAACAGCTTTCGCTAAATGTTCAGATTTTAAAGCAAATATAAAACTTTCTAATTGTGTGTTGATGCTACAAGCTCTAAACTGCTGTCAAACCCTGTGCATTTTCTACTTATTCGGGTGATAGGTCACAAAACAAGTCTGAGTACTAGTCAGGTGACAGCGACAAACCTCAGTTGAGTGAGAGGCGGCTCGGCCAATTATATTTCGCTTTGTAATCCAAAGAGCGAATCAGAATCGAGGGGTGGAACCAAAAGGCGAGTTTTTTTTCACGGGAGAGGAAATCCATAGGAAATGTGTGGGATCACGCTCTGTGTTTCCAAGTAGCCGGGGCATTATTTACAAAGTATTTTCTTTGTGTAACGTTAGTTTGTGGCGCATACCGACCATCCGATACAAACACGGGTGTGGCGACCAACAATTTAGGGGGGGAATAGGGGAAGCGACCGTCGTTTAGGTCAAAATGTCGATTCAGTACGAGGTGGAACCGCTGCCTGACAGCTTCGGGGCTGCGGACTCGTTCCCCAAAGATTTCGGCTATGGTGAAGAGGGCGACATCGAGGACAGCCCGTCGCCGTCCGACAGCAAACCGAGAATCCTTCTGATGGGTTTGAGGAGAAGTGGGAAATCGTCCATACAGAAGGTAGGGAGAGATGTGGCGGCGGCGCCTTCCTGTGCTTCACGTAACTAAGCGGGACGTTAGCCAGCAGAGCTAGCTAGTTAGTTTAGCATGTCGCAAATGACAGTGGCTAAATCCAGCAGACGACATGTCTGGTTACATGAGAGTGGGAGAGCTGCAGGGTTAAAAGAGCTAATGCCTAGAGAGGTGAGTTAGCCGTCAGTGCTAGCTTAGTGTAGCTGCAGCAGTAAATTATTAACCAGGTGGACAGGGACTGCTCGATGCATCTCTACTGATATGTAGACACATAGCATGTGACTGTTTGGTTAACAACTTGTCCAGCATGTCAGTGTTGGTCATGCATTAGTCCCACCCAGCTGTGAGACATAGGGCAGGTCTGGTGTGTGGCTCTCACATGACAGCAGAAAGCGTCCACACCTCTCATTCTGCAAGTCGCAACACTTTTGTGTTTCAAATCAGTGCTGCTCCCGCAGAGCAGACAGCATCCCGGCTCCATGTGCACCCAAAAGGGGCTGGAGGAGGTAGAGGTAGAGCCAGCAGACCACCAGGTGCCATGTAGTTTCCTGTAGGGCCTCAGCTAATGATTATTTTCATGTTGGATTCATTTAATGGATAATATATAATCAGGAAGTTTTTGTGTATGTAAAACATCAAAATATGATAAATTAGGATTTTCACAGAGCCCAGGGTGATGCTTTCGAATAGCTTTTTGGTTTTCTATTCCATCAATAGTCCAAATCCCACTTTACTACTGTATAAGACAGACAAACATGATGACGTGACTACTAGTTTCAGCTTTAGTCCTGTGCTCTCCCAGAGCTTCCTCCTGAATCCCGACGAAGGCCTAGTTTTAAAAAGTTTAACTTTTACCGTGTCGCCGGAGGTAGTCTTGTTCAGTCAAAAACTGGCCAGAGTTAACATTGTATTTCAGTTGTGTGAACTAAAGCGAATGGTTTCTGGTAATCTCTGATACATTCTTCAAGTCTGACAGTTAAGAGTGGCACTGGGGTTGAATAATAGATGAGATGCAGTTGTGCCTTGAATGATTTTTTTTATTATTCATGTTAAAACACAAGGGGGAAGTAGAATCAGGCTGAGTACAACGTGACACACCAGGAACCTGTCCTACAGACATTGCCAGGAGGAAATAAAAGTAAAGATTTGCACTTTACAGAAACGAAGTGCACATTCATACTTGTACAATTTCTCCAAGCTATGTTTCCCTGTAATCCTCCTGTATGGGCGGAAAAACATGTGATTTGGCTTTTTGCCGGTTCATTGGCCTGTAATCTCATTCAGCAGGCAGCGGTGGTGCAAACACTCTCAGATCCTCCAGCACCAACTTATCAACTGCAACTTATTTCCACCTGTTACTCTAGTCGCAAGTCCAAGACCCTGATCAAACGTAGACACTGTAACTTGGTGTATCTGCAGTTTTATAAGTTTAAAACGTGCATCCCTAAAAAGAGTAGAGTGAGTGGTCATAATGGGATCATAAAACAAGTCAATACTGTACTGATGTTAATACTATTTGGATACAGGTATTATGTGAAACATATTGTAAAGTTTGATTCCATATATAAAATTATGTTCAATGTATCACTTGTATTAGTAGAGCATGGGCACGTTGCATTGCCACTCTGCCACCCGTGTGTGATTGTGGTGCAAATAGGTGAATGAGAAGCAGTGTAAAAGTTCTCTGAGTGCCAGTAAGGTAGAAAAATGACCATTTACCAAATATTTGTGCCAGTAATAATCTTTTCAAGGTATGTGAATTCTATAAATTCACAAGTTATGGCTGTAGCTCGATGCCAGATTAATTTTTACGCAACTCAAAATGTCAGTTTTTGAAAATATCTAAAGAAAATAATGCTATTTTTTTCATGTTGAACTTGTCTTGTCTTTAACAACTTAACTCTGGTTTTAGGTGGTGTTCCATAAAATGTCTCCCAATGAGACCTTGTTTCTGGAAAGCACCAACAAGATCTACAAGGATGACATCTCCAGCAGCTCATTTGTCAACTTTCAGATCTGGGACTTTCCAGGCCAGGTGGATTTTTTAGACCCCACCTTCGACTATGAAATGATCTTCAGAGGAACTGGTGCTCTGATATTTGTCATTGATGCTCAGGTGAAGAATTTAGTTTATAAACACAGAAACGTATTAGGTAATAATGCAGCAGCTCATGGTGTTGATTTAGTGTGAGTAGAAAAAAATGTGTTTTGTTAAAAATATGACCAAATTGCTTTCACATCAAGGTGTAGTTGTATTTATTTTTTATTATTCCTAACTGTCTCTTAATGTTATCTCTAGAAACCCCTTTCAACTCTCAAGACTGAGCTCAGTGATAAGTAGCTGGAATAAAAGACAATTACATGCCACGGCTTTTATGTCTGTTATATCCATATAACCCTAAGTGCTTTCCAGAAGTAATCTCGGCTACGTTGTAAGCCGCAGCTGATTAGATTGCAGGGTTTATTTGTACTCACTGAGGTGCATGAGATTCAGTTTGTTTCAGCAGTTGGTCACACAGTGATATCTGAGGCGAGCTGTTTTTGTCTTGCTGCTTGGGAACACAATAGGTTTCCTCATACCTGATTGAAGACTGATTAGAATGTGCAACCTCCGTGCAGCCTGTAGAGATCGCCTTAGCGATGAACTCGTGAAAACACGTGTAACATCCTTTAATAGGCAGTGAGTTAGTCCTGACATACTTATCATTGTAATTAATATTTAAATAATTAACAATGATCTTTTAGTTGCAGTAAAATATTTAAATGTACACCTGCCATTTTAAATACCAAAAATTGTAGCATATAAGCAGAAGACGGTCACATTTATAGAAGAATACTTTAACTCACACTCAAGACTCATTTATTTAACAAATTATACTTCTGTAGAGCCATTAAAATTAAATATTTACAGCTAGTTTTTTGGTTTACTTTCTGCCAATACTATATTTTTAGCTAATTCTTGTCTTCTTTGTTTCAGGATGATTATATGGAGGCTCTGGGCAGACTCCATCTCACTGTGTCGAGGGCCTACAGGGTCAATCCAGACATCAACTTTGAGGTTTTTATCCACAAAGTGGACGGCCTGTCCGACGATCACAAGATCGAGACCCAGAGAGACATCCACCAGAGAGCCAATGACGACCTGGCTGATGCCAGCTTGGAGAAGCTGCATCTCAGGTACATTTTATCTACCTTATTATTTTACGCCTCTATCTGTAGGTTTAATGGGGAAAAAAAAATTCTTTGCCGTCTGTGCACTCAGTATGTTGCTATAGACATGTCGTCGTGTTGACACACAAGTGCATGGACATAGTTCTCTAACCTCACACCTGCTGAGCACATGTTTAGTTTTAGTTTCATTATTGCTTCTTGTTACTGCATCGGTAAGTCTGCAAGTCCTTCTCTTTTTTTCAGCGTCTTAATATAAAATGGTTTCATAACAAAGAGGAAAAGGTAGCGTACACTCATAGTTAAGGTGTAGGCAGCCAGGTGCATGGTAAATAATAATAAATGGCCCTGATACTTTATAAAATACACCAAAGAGCCGTACTGTATAATTGTACATTTCACACTCTTTAGAAGCCGTATCTGTATTGTGTTCTTAATTTAAGAATAATTATTAATAATTCATCTCCACACGCATGAGGAAAGAGGTGGGTAGAGCCAGACTAGGCTACACTTCAAACTGTAACATCAACAACCAAATAAACCTACTAACTATTGTTGGGATGTTTGCGTAAATTGAGACAACACATGACTCAAACAACAGCTTATCAGATATTATCAGATACACGGTCGCAGTTTGGAACCTTAACAACAACCACAGTGAATTGAAAGTGGAGCCTGTTAAAAAAGATGATTTCACTCAAGCTGTTGTAGTTAAACGTTACTCTCCAGAGTAACATGCATACATCCATTTTTTCCAGGCTCAAATATCTAATTTTCATTTTATTTAAAACATGAACACACGAAATCTATCAATCTGTATTTCATTCATAATAAAGAATTATTTATCTATCCCTAAAACGCTAATTACAAAAGTCTAAAAGGGCTTTTTATCGTGTCTGTGCACTCTATGAATTCACATTGATACCAGGCAAATGTCATAGATCAGCAGGGGCTTTTAAAGCCAGTATAGCTAAAATTGTTTCAAAAAACAATATTATTCTTTTATGTGTATGATAAAGAGAGAAGTTCTTTGTTTCCCCTTGTTTAGAGACAGGGTCTCTACCTGACTTATTTAATTTGCTTTCTACAACTGTCTTTGTAACAAATGGGGATAGAAAAATCTACACAAAGTAGACAAGGAAGTTATGTGTAACTGAAATTTACTGTCACAACACATATAGGTGTTAACATGTCAGCATAGAGTCCAGCTCATTGCACTTCTCACCCCACCAATTTTGTGTGAAGTTTGAAAGTGAATAGTGAAGAGTGTCTGTTGCAGTGCGAGAGCATCCTAAAATGACCCATATTCTTCTCTAACAAATCTGCACATTGCATGCAAGCGTCATTGTTCCTAATGTAGGTGATTTAATCCCAGAGTTGGAAATATCTCAATAGTGAAACATATCTGAAATATGTTAACGTTTGTCGTCTTCATCAGCAGATCTTAATTTTAAGAGAAGATACTTCAATTTAGCCTAAACCCATGGATAGAGACTATCTGATATCAATTTGACTATTTAGCTTATCTGGGTCCTCTGCATACAAATCTAATTGATTATATCAGGAATTATTATGCTGGGAAGAACTGAAATATAAGTTATTCTTGTCCATGTTGTCCCTTTAGTATAAAGTATCACATTTTATTATATGTGGCTTTAAAAACATCTTAGAAACTGTTAATTATAACTTGATGAACTCTGCAGAAACCCTGTGGTGTGCGCTTGGTCTTGATGCCAGTTTCCAGGCCTATTTAAATCGTGTTACATATACAATAGTCTGAGCTCTGCTGCATGGTCCGAATACTCTTAGTGTTACTGTGAGATTCCTCTTTGACCTTCTAATGAAGAAACAATAACCTGTGCTTCAGATACCAGAGCTGTTATAGTTCAGGCTCCAAAGGGCGAGCATATTGAAATCTAGGCTAAAGCACACAAGTATTGTGTAAAAGCATTTAGTTCATGTTTCTTAATGTCATTGTTATTATCTTTAATACTAAAGAAGTTCCACTGGTTGGTTTTCTCAGAAAATATTAACAATTCTACTGTATTATATATAAACTAGCCAAATTACCCGATCCTACCGGAACACGTGAAAAGTGTGCCCCCACATTTTTTGTTTTCCAAACTTTTTATGACAATGTATGAACATGACGGAGGAAGTACCTGAGTCCCTACCTACAACTAAGCCTTAGCTCAGTTCTGATACGACCCGCTCCCTCATTGTCACGAGTGATATCAGGGGTCATAGAAATGTATGGTCAGACACATGGGGTCTTATTTATGGCTGTAGGACACCAACGGGAGGTCGGACAGCAATGAGACCCAGCCCAAGACTTTCCCCATGAAAGTGTGCCAATTTTCAGGTGTGGGGGGTGTCCCATTTTAGAATCTATTACAACATTACAGACGGGCAAACAGAAAGCGGGCTGTATTTATATAGATAAAAGCTGCAATTATTACTTATTATTAGTTTATTAAATCCATTATTTGTCTTCTATCAGGTAAAATAACATAATTATTTAGTCATTAAGTATGGTCAGCCAAAATCACACAAGGCCAGGCAGGTTTGGACAGCTTTTTCCCTTAATTGATGAAAACAATATTAAAAAGCTGTATTTTGTATTTACTCAGGTTTTCTTTGTGTGATATTAAATTTGTTTAAAGACCTGAATAACTTAAGCGTGACAAATATGCAAAAAAATAAATCAGGAAGAGGGCAAATACTTTTTCACAGCACTGTATGAAGAATAACGTGATAATTATTCATCATTATTTTGTGATATTTTGTACCTACCAATGCTGTTTAGGTTTTAAACAATCCAAAACATAAACATGTTTTCTTTTCTTTGATTTTTGTCATCGTATATTTTACATTTGCAGGTTTTGAATTTGATGTTCACACAAACTAAGCATTTTGAGGGTTTCAGTTTGAGTTCTGGAAAAACATTACTTGACATTTTATCGACTAAATGATTAGTAGGTCAATCAATAGGTTACTCAACATTTGTTGTCAGTTGAACCCTAATAAAAACAAGAATATTTGTTAATTGCAGCCCTGACACATAGTGTAGAAAGCGTGGATGTGTTTATCACATTGAAAAGGTTGTCCTGACTGAGCCTGTTTGCAGAAGCTTTACTGCACACACTGCACTGTGTTTTATGTGGGGTGAGATTGTTGTTTATTCTGGTTAGACAGCCAGAGCAGTCCTGGATACATTGTGGATATATTGTGGCGATGTAATGCAAAGCTGGGATTCTGCCAATTGCTTGCAGACAGTTCTGTTTAGCTCAAACTGCAGAGTCTGACCTTTTTATGTCTCAATAACTAAACTCCATAAGTCATGTTTGTTCAGTCTCACAGCAGTCATATGAGGACTTGTTTTTGCTAACTTTTATTTTAATTCCTAAATTTTATGTTTGAATCAGGTTAAAATGTGTCTATTACCTGCTATTTCCTACAAAGTGCATCTGATCGTCATGTGAACTTGTGACTGACTGTATTTTTACCTGCTTTCATATGTTTTTTTTGAGGAAGTGAGAATGGTTTCCTGCTAGTAACTGCTTATTCACTTCCTTTTGTCTTTATCTCATTCAGCTTTTACTTGACAAGTATTTATGACCACTCCATTTTTGAGGCCTTCAGCAAAGTGGTGCAGAAGCTCATCCCTCAGCTCCCCACTCTGGAGAACCTCCTCAACATCTTCATTTCTGTGAGTAAACTTCAGAACTAACTTTGTCACTGATAACGTGATTTATGTGTGACCGCCCGTGTGAGTCACATCCAGCCCTTATACCACTATGGTTAGCATTTCCTCCAATGCCCATTCAGACATTGCAACTAAAACACAGTGACACATTTTGTGCTGAGAGCATGTGTGTTTTTATCCAACTAAGCAAATGAAGTGCCTGACAAATGAATGTAATTAATCATATATTTACAAAAAAGTCACACTGAATGAGATGAAGTGTAAAGCACTTCATCTCATTCAGTGTGTTTACATGCACTTCATTCATTCATTAAGTACAGTCAGCTTTAATGAGTAACATGATTTCTAAACCATCATGTTAATGGGAATTTGGATTGGAGAAACCTGATTTCTCCTGGACAACAGTTTTCCCTGTCGTTATATGCATAGCCAGGTTTTTAACCATCAGTTTCCTAAAGCAGCAGACACTCACCACTCTAGTTGGTTTTTAAATCAAGTCTGCCCAAAGTCAGACTAAGAAAGTCTGCCTAACACTAAAATGTTCTCATGCTCTCATTTACAAAATGCTGAAAATACAACGTGTTTAAGTTCTCAAATGTGTATATTCAATAGTTATTTTAGTCGTCTATAGTTGAAACCAGTAAAATTTAGGGTTTTAGGTTTCAAAATAATCAATCAGTACTGATTTTTGTGGCATTTTATAGAACAACGATGAAACAAATGATGAAAATGATTCATCAGTAATGAAATATTGTAACTGTTATCAGATTATACAGACATGTTTAAAATGCACAAACTCAATATTTAAGTAAAACTATTTGTCCAGAAAATACACCACTACAAGTAGAAGTACCTTTTAAGTTTCTACTGAAGTAAAAGTTTTAATAACAAGCTCTAAATTTTACAAAAAAAAACTAAAGTAAATGTACTCCACTAAGAAAGCAGAAAACATTTAAACAATGTTGAATTTGACAAGTCGACAATGACACGGTGAAATTTATGGTAAAAATATTTCTACACCTGGTGAAGTAAAAGTACAAGATTTTCCTCTGATTTATAGTGAAGTAAAAGTAATATGAAATGGAAATACAGTAAGTAAATGTACTTAGTTACTTGCCACCGCTGGATTTTATGTTATCTGAATATCAAACAGTGCCTTAATGTTCTGTCTTTTTTACCACAATATAATTTATCATCTGTTTCTCTCTGTTCTTTCTCTTTGTTCTTCGTGTGATGTCTGTCTCTGCAGAATTCAGGTATAGAGAAAGCTTTTCTGTTTGATGTGGTCAGTAAGATCTATATCGCCACAGACAGCTCTCCTGTAGACATGCAGTCCTACGAACTATGCTGCGATATGATAGATGTGGTCATTGACGTCTCCTGCATCTATGGGTAAGAGTTTTTTTTTTGTTTTTTTTTTTAATACATTAACACTTTATACAATACAAAAGTCCTAGTTTGGTTATATCAGTGCTTTCCACACTGTTATTCAGTTTAATGGGTATAGGCCACATGATCAATGGGTGGAAAACTTAGGGAATGCTGTAGAGTATGTTTTAACTCTGTAACATTTGCATATTAAATATAAAAAAACATTTAGTTCAATTTTTTGTATTTTCTGAGTTGTCTAAGAATGCTTTAATTGAAGCAGAGTTAATTTATGCATGTATTTGCTTAATTAATGACCTCACCCACAAGCTGAAATGTATTTCATCACTTTCCCCTCAACATTGTGTGTGTTTTGTTTTGCCACATCAGCCTGAGGGAGGACGGCAGCGGCAGTGCCTACGATAAGGAGTCCATGGCCATCATCAAGCTCAACAACACCACTGTGCTGTACCTGAAAGAGGTCACCAAGTTCCTGGCCCTTGTCTGCATCCTGCGAGAAGAAAGCTTCGAGCGCAAAGGTTAGCTGTCAGGGAAATGTGCGATCCTCTGCGGCTCATTTGGTTTTATTTGGCTAATGATGTTGTGGCTCGAGTCAAGTGTTGTCATATTTTCTTCCACATTATTCTAGTGTTGCACATGAATCATAAACACCTATACATTATCAGCATAATTTTCTCACAGGTTAGAAAGCACTTTTAAAAGCTATTGAAGAAACTGTTTTCACAACCATAGTATTAAGTAAACTGTACTTCGAAGTTGAGATTGAAAGAGGCTTATGCAAATCTTTCGGCATGTTGTTTTTGTTACATTGTTACATACACACGTGATATTATTACATTAGATTTTCCTGTATAATGCAGAACAATGCAACAAGCACAGACTGAAGACAAGAGCAGTGTATGGGTATTACATTGTTCTACATATGATTATATTCTTCTGTGATGTAAAAGTAGCTTTTTGTTGTATTGTTGTATCCTATGGCTAATCTGAGGATGCTGGTTACATAAAAATGAATATACACCTAACCTAACCTTTTTTCTTTTCTCCTTAGGGTTGATAGACTACAATTTCCACTGTTTCCGGAAGGCCGTCCATGAGGTATTCGAGGTGGGTGTTTCCACCCAACGTCCGCTGGGCCCGGCTGTGGGCTCACCCTGCAACAAGGCTGTAGCATTGAACGGCACACCGCGCAACACTGTCTAGACACTGATGCTAAATTTAAAAGTAAAAAGACGCAAAATGAGAGAAGGAAGAAGGAAAAACAGAAGAGCCAGGGAGCCTGTAGAGGAGAGACTACTAAACTGGGGCTCACCAGTGCGCCAATCACTATCCCTTGCTCCCAGCACCTAAAGCACAGAGAGATGGCTCAAGCCAAGAGTGTGGGAGCAGCACTGGAGCACAGAGGGGTCAGGCTGAGATGGAAGAGAAATTTGTGTATCAGATGAACGCAAAGCACCGTGTTGACTGTGAAGAAGTCAAGAGAATGAAACTGCACTTGGACAGACAAAGGTGTTTGTTGTATCTCTTTGGATTTCCTAAAGCGGTCAAAGGCTGTGATATTTAGCTGCTGGTCTCTCTGTACAAACAGTGTAAGGAGGGAAAACAAAACTCTGTTGTAACCTCTCGCAGGAATCCGTCTCGTGAAGAACCCAACCCGACCACTTCTGTGCTGATTTAAATAAATAAAAAAAAAAAGGTGTATGTGAACTGCTAGTCCTAACCCATACATGTTCAGAGATGGCCTTATGTAGATAAAGCTTGACTGCAGTGCAAGCTTTCTCTCACCACCACTCACCTCACCCGACCTGAATGCTGCCCAAAAGTTACGTTTTTGGTTTCACTTGTGAAGGAAAAACAAGGATTTGTGAGCAGACTGAAAAGGGATTGTGCTGTCCATCTAAATTGTGTACGTATGTGTGTGTGTAGGGGGGTATGTATGTACGTACGTATGAGTCTGTGTCACTGAAAGGTTTTCACTAGATCTGTACCAGTAAAGGAGCTTTACAGAAGAGCATATGTCCTCCTTCTCAATAACAACTTTGCGTAATTAAACAGTTCCAATCAGTTTAAAGTACAGAAAATTAAACCCTTGATTGACTTTCTGAGAGGTTGTAAAAATGAGTTTGGCTGGAAATTTTGGAAATGTTCTTTTAAAAAGCACTGCCAAAATATTAAATGATTCATATACAATAAAATATGTCATGATTAAGATTAAGTTGTGTAAAGTAATGTATTAGGCATGGTTCAGGTGCAGACTGATGGAGGGGATGGAGTTTGGGGATGATGATGATGGTGATATGAGCTGGTTGAAATGTGCATGCTTTTCCACCTACAGTTCCAACCCTGAAAGAAATAATTAACCCATATTGTGCATTTAGTTTGGCTCTGATTGTCAGGATTCATAAAAACGAAAAAGCATGCATACATGAGTGTGTTGTCAGTGTGTGTTGTTCTCAACCATAACACTGCTCATTTTATGTAAAAGGTGGAAAAGTGGCTCTAAAAAAGAAAATTTAACTAATAAAGGAGGAAAAGACCTATTTACTTTTGCCATTACAGCAACACACAGGATGTGTCTGGTTTGTTTATATCAGTGTGAGCTCTGCAGACTGGCTGCATCGAAAGACCAGAAACCTAACTCACGGAGCAGAATTATCATGTTATCTGAACATGTTGTGGTTGGATTCTGCAAAAATATTCAGCTAAGTATGTGAACCTGCTTCTTGAATTAGGTCCAACACCTACTCATTGTCAGTCATCTGAGAAGTAGAAAAAAACAAAACACATGCATATCACAGCCTCGGTGGATGACTGGTTTCATGTATTGTGATGGTATACTGTATGAAATAAATAAAAATTTAAACTGGCCTTTTTATTGGGTGAATTGGCCCAAAAGTCCTTTCTACTGTCCCTTAAAAGCTAATGCAGGCCCGCTAACAGACACAAGGTGGTGCTGCAGGACAACTCAGCTGTTGCCCCACACTTCATTATTTATTTGTACACTTTCCTCATGTCCAAGAACTGTTTTCTTGTTAAATTTCCACTGAGCATGCATCCGTTGCTGAACATGAATTATATAGCCTGTTAAAAGTAAAAAAAAAAAAAGTATTTCATTTATTGGACCTGCAGTACACGCATAAGAAAGGATAAGTTGGATTAGTCAGTATTGATAAAACACTGGTTTTAACACATGTAATTTATAAAGAAGTTGACTGCATTGTTCTATGTTACCAATCGTAATGATCCATCAACCTTTAGTATTTTCTGTTATTCTTTTATATGAAACTCAGTTTTTTTTGTAATTTATAACTGTCAGTTCTCTTGAGTTGTTCATATGGCATTTTAATGAGCGAGAAGGAGGAAGCACAAAAAAAAAAAAATAAAAAAATCCCCGTTCTGGTTTGGTGCATTTAAAAACAACTCTGTGAATAGCTTCGCCATGCAAGTTATTCACCAGTTAAGTTAAATAAGCCTCAAAGCTACTGTCACGACCCATTATGTGGGGAGTAGGCGAGACAGCTAAACACCACTTCCACACAATTTAGATGCAATAAAACACTGACAGCTTTTTTATCCACTTCATTAAGCCAGTAATTTCTTATAAAAATCTCCCGCATTAATCCTGGAGATGGTTTCCCTGCGGTTCCTTAAGCTCTCCTCCAACCTTAGCCGCCTTGCTTTGATGCTTACTCAAATAGGCGCTAATTTGAGATAAATTATGCATCCACATGTAGCTTACCCATGCCAAGGAATATAAAGTGTGACACTCTGAAAGATGGTGAATTAAAGCAAAGTGTGATATCTTGACGGGCTAATGGCAGATAGGTTAGGACTGTCAACCTGATGGTTTGTTGATCTGCAAGTCAGTTCGTATTTAGAGAAGGGGAGAGGTTGTGTTTCTGATGGTTTGAAGGTCATTTAGCTTCAGCGCACAACTGTTTTTCCAAACCTCAGGGTGAATGAGTGAAATTATCAGAAGACTATTCCAGTGTAATCTTCATTGTCTTTTTGATAATAAGATAAATATCTGTTTTATTGATCCCAGGTGGAAAAATTCAAGGGGCTACAGCAGCAGAAATAAAACACACTGTATGATACTACCATAGTATATTCATTATGGAAAGCCAGACAAAAGCATGAAAAAGCTAAAAGGTAGGAAAAACTATAAAACAACATAAATAATACTATTACTACTTTTGACAATATAATCACAGATAAAATAAGTTAAATGCAAAAATTGTGTGTGTGGAGATGAGTGCTAGCAACTTACAAAACAGCAACTGCACTTAGTGTGTATTGTGTGTCTTGAACTATAACTTCCTTTTTAAAAGCAGCTGGTGGTATTCTGAGCATTTTTTGCTTTTGTTCAATGAATGTGTTCATGTGTTGTGATAAAAGTATTTTTGATAAAAGTATACTTAAGGGTATTATATTTTGGATGAGTCTTTTTAGTCCTGACAAAACCACATTTAGCTGCTGGTTTAATTAACAGAAGGTAAAATGTCCAATATGATGTCAGACGAAATATCAACTTTTACAGCACTTGGATCACGTTTTGTTCTCTCAGTCTAACAGTAACTTAACACAGCCTCTAGATGGGGCTGTTGTCTGCCGATTTAGCTGATGTCCCTCACTCTTTCTGCTTCACAGTGCAGGCAACATGGAAATCAATATCACATACAGAGCACTTCCACACAGAGAGATCTGGAGAAAAGGAAGACAGACAGAGGAGAAGTTGAGGAAACAGCAGAGAGTGAGCTGCATGATGTACAACTGTAATTTGGCTTTGTAGCAGCTGCTAAAATTGCCTTGCTTAATCAAAGGCAACACTGCTTTGCCCCTGTCCGTAATAAGGAAGCTTAACCAATAATGAAATAAGGAGAGGAGAGTATACTTTTGCCTGTGATGTCATGCTCACTTCCGCAGCCTGGTCCCCCCCCTCCATCATAGATGTCTTAGTATCATTACAACAATGATATTGTCATTATGTTCTTAATAAAACTCAGTCAGCGGTGTGTTATCTCCCATCTTTACATTTTTATTAGCCATGCTTATGAGAGACGAGGGGAAAATTATGTGACCAAGTGAGACGGCTCAGGTAGGTGACAGATGTAATACAGACTTCATTTGTTATAGTGTAGCTCCACTGAGTGTAATTATGCAGCACAGACGAGGGAAGTTGGTGCTGAGATGGACAGTTAAGAGATTGCTTGACATTACTCTACCACAGTCTGCAAACAGAGCTTTCAGCAGCATACGTCTGTCAGGATAATGTCATATTTTGACAGTGTTGCCTAATTTTTGATCAAAATAAGAAGTGATGGAGTTCCTAGTTGGTCAAAGTGAGTTAATTCAATGATAAAATGTCTTGGTGTTGAGATTATAAGTTGTTTGCAAGATATCCATAAATGAAGTTGAATTTCAGAACGCATCTACCAAGTGATATGTTCAAGGGTAGAAATAGATGGGATACCCAATGTAGCTCAGACATTCAGATTCAGCCACTGAATTTAGAGGAACATAGAGGGAGTTAAAGGTAGAAACATAAATAATGAGGTATTGTGTGTTTCTGTTTTATTTGCATTGTGACTCTTCTTCTAAAGTTATTTTTAACTAGACTGAATTCATTTCATGTTTCAGATCAACCGGTCTATTCAGGTTCAAAAATAGGTAAATTCAATTAATTACTTTAATTTTTCATATTACAATTAAAACCACTGCACATTTAATAATCTCTGTTGTAAAAATGCACTCTTTTTCTTTAATAAGTTAAATCTTCATGTTGGGACACAAATAATCAATTTTATAACATCACCTCTAAGAAATCTTACTTAATTTGATCATATATAAGAGTTACTAAGCCAAATACTTAATTGAAAAAAATACTGTGAGATCAATTGATAATTAAATTAATAGTTAGCAGTAACCATTGATTCAGCTGCACATAAGCTATAAATGCCTCAGTTGAAAAACACTTGAGAAAAAAACTGGAGCAATTAAATAAATATTACCGTATCAAAACAAATTATACTTCATCTCAAAAAATCTCCCTACATTTTACCATTTACAGTAGCAGGTACACCAACAGAAAAACCTAGTTGCAATTGAGTCTATCATCAAACCCACAGCTGCCATCCTCCTTTTAAGTTTACACCTCTACAGTTTACCAAACGATTCCACTAACTTTAATCTGCAACTGTGGGAGAAGGTGGATGAGGACAAGATAACCAAAGTGGGAGACAGAGGAAAGGACAGACATCTCATGTATTTTTTCGTGCAGGCAGCAGAGCGTGGAGTGGATGGGCCAGCAGGCCAACAGCCAGCTAATGGGGACCAGCGGTGAGCAGGGGTCGGGGACAGTGCTGACAAAAGGAGCAGCGACAGATGCCATTATCTCAGCCTCATGCAGATACAATGGAGCTGGACGGCATAGGCCTTGACAGTGACAGACATGTGTCTGTGTGTGTGTGGAGGCCTGTGTAGGAGGCATGGGGTATGTGTGTGTACACTGAGGTTAATGGAACACGATAGAGGAGAAGTGGATTATCGTGGAGACTACAATTTCTTGGTAACACTTGCCTGAGCTTCACTGCACCCCATGCATGTATAGATGTGTGTGCAATTCACGGGTGTATCTGAGTATAGCCTACATGACCACATCTTGTTACAGAGAAACAGCTAGATCAGTCACCCATCACTTGCTTAGAATTCGGGGGCATCGTGAAAAGCACATTACATATGGTCCCAAATTTCACTGGGTGCTACTCTTGGCTTTAAAATATTCAGCTTTCACTTCACCCAAGGATGTTCTGGTCATTTGGAGAACCAAAAACGTGTCAGGGTGGGGTTTTGGAGGGGAGATATGAGAGGGATATGGTGATGTGTTTAGTGGGATTGGCAAAGGCAGAAAAGGGCTGTTAAGCAGCAGTTTTAGGAGGCATAAGAAATGTGAGCTTTAGCCAGTGTAGTGCACTGACATGGGACGGCGTTATTGACTGTGGCGGTGCATGCTGACAGTGGATTGTCAGCCCCTGCAGTCATTTGCCAGACTGAGTGAATGCAGGGATCAGAGTTTTTGGAGCTTAGAGAATGACAGAAAAGATGAAGAAAGTGAGAAAGAAACAGATGGAATGAAAAAAAAGCAGAGCATGCAAAGACTGGCAGCCATACAAATGCTTGAATATAAACACAACACACACACACGCACACAGATACACACACTGAGCTGTGGACACCCCGCTGAGTGTCTGACACTGATGCTGCCAGACTAATCAGGGTACTCTCTCTCTCATTCTCGCTTGCTCATTAGTGTTAGAGAAGAAACCAGACAGTTGTGACGTTGTAATGACGTTGTGTCTTTCTGTTTGTTGGTTTTAAAAACAGTATTATATTTGTTTTAGTGGTAATATGAATTCTAAACTCCTTCATCACTAAAGAGGTCACTTGTTGCAGAATTCCGAATACAGAAAGGTATTTTAATCCACAGATAATCCCAATCAGACTGTGGCAAATGTTTGCAAATGAAGCGGGCCTGCAGTTTGCTTTTGACAGTCATTACAGTCATTGACAGTCATTGCTTTTTTTATGTTGCACTGGCTGTAAAGTGAAGTGAACAGATAGAAAACTGAAGGTGAGGCAGGATTAGACTGCACCAGGTATTCATTGATACGTCACTAGGATTTGTCTGTTAAGTTCTTGTTTCACGATAATCAACAGTTGTCACAAACAGCTTCATTAATGTAAACTGGTTGACTTTAAACATTTTATTATTTATATATAGATACATCTTACAGTATTTGTGTACTTTAGAATAAGTGGATATTCGTTTACGGTAATGTTGCTGTATTTATATTTACTTACTCTGACATTATTGGCCTACTGTTACATAACATGGGTGACTGTTGTCAGATGTAATTTTAAATCTTCTCAGCAGATTACTCAGAAGAGTTTTCTTAATGTAAAAGGTCTGATTTTTCAACCATCTCAGCCCCTTCACTCGAATCAAGAAGTAACATACTCATATTTGTTTTGTCCACTAGTTGAGCTACGTAACAGTCACACCTAGTTACTGAGTGCACACATCTGGCTACAACTAATCTCTTAGGAAAACATCACTGTAACTGATTTCAGAACAGAAACATGTTCAGAACAGCTGACAGATAGAAACAAACAACAGTGTCATGGTGTTTGTCCACCTTTGGAATTCTACCAAAGAAATTGACACCTTTCTTCTGAAACATGTGGTAATTTTATGATGGTAGTGGCGAACACTAGGTCAGTCAGTTCAGCTTCTCTCATACCTGTTCAATCAGGTTGAGATCTGGTGACTGTGAATACCATATTGCACCATTTCCATACTCATCTAATTATTTAGTGACCTTTTATGCCCAGTATGGAAGCATTTGAATGAATTAGATTATACCATAAGTCTTTTTATGCAGTCTGTTGTTTCCATCCTCATTTATTCAGTTTCTTTCCTTTAATTTGTCACTTTTCTGAATGTTCCTGTCAGGTGAGGATGAAATCTTGAGTGCTGTACTTCTTCTGGTCAAATATTATTAATAAAAGCTCTTTACATTTCTCAGGAGAGGTTTTAATTCAATGAGTAGAAGTGAGGTTTAATCACTGAGTCAATATTACTGAAGAGAGTCCTTGACAGTTCTTCAAAATAAAAGTTGTAAGTAGAACCTGCTTTGCAGCCTTAAACAGTTTATGGCATTTCAGCAGTAAGTCTTTCATAACACTTTGGGACCTACAGAGTTTATTAGCCATTTTATTAATATGTGACTTTTTTATGTTGTCTTTTTACAGCCCAGGCATGTCCTACAGCCACGTGAGTTTTATTTTTCTTGATTTGTTGTTCCTACAGGGAGAAACAACAGCACAAAGAACAGTGAAGCAGCGGCTGCTGACACAATAAACGGGCTCTTTGGTCTTGAAAAGCACTAGGCAGCAGGCTGGTGTTGTAATAGCTGTCAAAAAGGCCTTTGAGAATTTTTGGGCAGACGCGGACTTAAAGATGATGGAGTGGATGTGTGTGCAGAGACTTGGGAGGATTGTAATGTAACAGAAACAACGATCCTCAGGTCATACACACAACTGTGCCACATTGATAAATGCACAGTCATAAAATTAAAGGTGTGTGTATCAAATGTAATACCTTATAAAACACACACAATTATCAGCAAAAGGTACGTTGTGTATCAGATGTAAAAGTGATTTATTATGTGAAGCGATTGCCCCTGTAGGCTCTAGATTATTACACATCACAGTATTAGACTAGTATAAGTAGTATTATATATATAAGTGCTTATTTGAGTTGAAGTTAGTTTTAATTACTTTATAACCAGTTGGGTCAATAATTCAAGTGGTTCCTAAACTAAGGGTCACATCCCCTTAAAAGGTCACACGGGGAGTAATTTGAACAACGGAAAAGAAGAATTTGTTACACACATATGTATTCAACTATTGGATAATAATCTTTACCAGTTTATTTTTTGAGATTATTGTTTTTTAAGTAAGCTGTTGGTTGGATGTAGTTTAGATTGTAGATTCACTGTACTCTTTTACATTTTAACTGGCACCACTACTGAAAGTGTCAATCACTGAGAAAGACAGAGTGAAAGGTCAGAGGACCATATTTGTCTTAAGATTATAACCAATGAAAACTTTGGAAACTTGGGTCTTATTTCTTCGTTCTTCCCTTGAATCTTTCCTTCCTTCTCTGCTTCCTTCCTCTACCTCTCAATCTGGCAGTCATGCTAATGACCCTGCTACCAGCCCCAGCAGTTTCTCATAATACAACTTATCAGCACCGAACAGGAGTATGGGTATTTTTAAACACTCTCTCTCTCTCGCGCACACACACACACACTTACATGCATAGTCTCTGTTACTATGCAGTAGACTTACGGGGAACCTGTGCTGAGGTCCAGATTGAAAATATGATGTGTGCTAATGCATTCAGAACAGAGGTGAGGCCAGTCCTTTCCTTTTCTATAAGCCAACAGTGGGAACACCGGCCCCAGTATGGTAAGCTAGAAAGGCGAGCACATTATAGTGGCTGAGTAATGAGAACCATGGAGTTCCAAGTTATTCACACACACACCCACAGACTGGTCTGTGGGAGTGTGTGAAGCAGAGTAAGACTCCAGCAGAGTACTACCAGCGCTATGCTCTCCTGATGGTGATTCTGTGTGAAGTGCAGAGCTGTTCGACACAGACTCGAGCTGCTGCTGCCCTGTATTCAAATGGCACCATAAGATTCCAGCGCGTCTCTTGGTTCTTATTAGACTCAGCCTCTCACTCTTTTTGTCTTTTTTCAGTTTTTTCCCCCCTTCAAAAGTCTCTCGACTCATCTACACCCATGGCACCCCACTTTTACTTTACTTCCTTCCTCTCTTTGCCTTTCTGTTTGTTGTGTGCTGCTGTGCTCTTGTGGCTGTTGGGCATCAATTTGTGGCACATCACAAGAGGAATAAAAGAAAGTACATGTGGAGAGCGTGGAGAATACAGTATAAGTATTCTTAATTTATTTGCTTGACTTCCTTCAAAGAGACATAACAATCTTAGTGCTTTATCTAGTGAATGGTATTTTTGAAATCTTTTATTTTACAGTGATGCGACTTCTACTTGAAAGAATCCGAATGGGATCAGCCAGGCTGTGTGCATATGTTCACAAATGTACAATCCACTATGTGTGTATATTTCTATGTGTGAATATGTATACCAGTGAGTGGGTGTTCTGTGACAGTCAACATTTTTAGAAAGTCTAACAGAGAGGTGAGACGAGATGGACTGCATCCTGCAGCTGTATTTGGGTAAGAGTGTGTGTTTGTGCGCTTGACGGTTGTGGTTGCAGGGCCAGGAATGTGTAGGATGGATGGAAAAAAGATTAAACAAGGATGGAAATATGCTGATGCAGAGTGGTGTTTTGATTACACAGAGAGAACAGTAGATCGTAAGGGATTCATGCGAGGTAATTTTTGACTTTTTTTGCACTGCATTAAATACAGGGCGCTGTGGCATGCTGTGGACACAGATATAAAAGTACACACTTCTTGCATGTACATTCAGAATAAACTTTTTTGGGTCTTCAGAGCCACACAAAGTGAAGATATAAATACAACATATTTATGAGGCATACTGGGCTGAGATGTGCTGTTTTGTCTTATCATAAATAACAAGTCACAATTTAGATATTGTAAAGGTATTCAAAAGCGAACTGGTTGCACACATTATGCATAAAAATAAAAATTAAAAGAGAGAGTTTAGGGCTCCCAATAAAATGTTAACTAAATTAACCAATTGTTTCAACTTTAAAAATAAATTAATTCTTGGCAATATGACATTCCAGCTACTACAGAAGAACATTCCCATTTTATGAGCAGTGGCTGCACCCAGTGTTATCAAAGGTGGCCCAGTGGGACTAGCTACTTTTATATATGTTAAAGTAAAAATTAATTTTGACTACTTTTTGGACAATTAAAAACATGTATATTCCACATTTCTTATATTAATATAAAGAAAGAAGGGACGAAACTGTTGCTGGCAGGTATAAAAACAAACAAACAAAAAGTTAGATGTTGAAACTGCAGGGATGCGTCACAATTCAAGGAGGCCTTGTCAAGGTAGGCCACTTTACAACATTTAGTGCAAAGTAAAGTCAAAAAACGGTGAGATATCGCTAACTCTGTAAAATCATACCACTGCATGACACAAGGCGAGGAAATAATTAACGCTATCTCCGACATATGCTGCAAATACATTTCAAAAACTCCCCCAACACATATAAAGAAAAGGCTTCTTCTAATTACAGAACCTGCTTGAGACTTTTTTAAAGTTTTCGCCAGTATCAAAGTAATTAAATTGTAGCTATCAGTACATCCAGTAGCAGCCCGTCACAGCAACCAGAAAGCGTTATTAGCAAATTCGGCATACTTTATAAAACAAACAAACAAACAAAGTCTATCAGAAATATTACGTTGAAGTTAGCTAACATTAGCTACATTAACGCTACCTTCCTCACAAGATTGTAACGTTATTTTCTACAGCTCACACAGACAAATTTATTAAACTCCATCAATACGCATACTTAGCCTTACTTTTAGTGAGCTATCGGTAACGACGGTACAGCAGCGAATGATTATTGTGCAGTAATTTACACCGTAATTAGAAAAAAAAATTGCGGGGTGTTTAATTTAGTCAACCCAGTTAGCTAGTTAGCTACTTAGCTCTCAACTTGCTAACGGATAGCTAACGTTACCATGGTAACCTTCCTGTCTAACGTTTTCATTACTGTAACTTGCAGATGGACTGTTACTGAAGAGCTGGACTAAAGTTATCCACAGAGAGACCAATGTAAGTATTAAGTATTAAGATATTAATTTGACCAGCTGGCTGGGGCCTCAATGTCGACAGTTGCATATTCATATTATTTATTGTGGACAAATTATAAGATGGGAATTAGCGGTGCTGTCTCAGTATTGTGCTGCTTGCTGTGGTTTGTGTTTATGATGTTTCACTGGACTAAAAAACTGTGTCACCTGTAGTGTGGAAGTGATTGGACATTCATGTTCCTTGGCCTCATGTCTGCTTTGAATTTGTGTGAGATTACTGGATGAATGTTGGTGTGTTTGATGATGCCTGTAATGAGCTGTATTTTATGAAAACAGAAAATGCTGAATGGTGGTCCTGCTGTCACTTGCTGTCTCTCACATATCCCCAAAGTAGATGGGTTTTAATGAAAGCACTTCACGAAAAGAGGGGAACTTGAAATGTCTGTTATTTCTGAGGTTTAAAATTAGACACAGACCATAAACTTGATACTCTGTCCACCTCTGGCTCAGGGCTATATGCATTGTAAAGATGGGCAGCTCTTCCACTGAGAGATTCAGGTCCAGTACATGCTAATGGGGCAGCTTCCGGGACCTGTAGTTTCTCATCTCACAACTTATGTGCACAACACAATGAGTGTGTAGTTTAGACTCTGCTGTAGCCTGCCTCCTTTTCTCTTGCTGTCTTTCTTGCTCTCCTGCCCTGTCTCTAACTATCTTTTCTCATACTCACATGTATGTGGATATTTAGTGCACGCAAGTGCACCTAAGATCACATTTACACGAATGTGTGCGCACACACACGCACAGATCACGAGTGGGGCCTGCCGCTCCTGGGTGTTTTGCGGGTTGGATTCACTCCGATGCTTTCTGTGACTGCACTATTGTTATTTAAATGTGGGAGGGCGATCAGCAGCAAGCATTAATGGCACCCTCAGCATTGTGGATGCTGCACAAGACACACGCGCACGCATAGACATCCACACATGCGCACAAGGAGACACACACTTTCATGCAAGCCTTGTAGATGCACCTTGAGGGCCATATGAATAACAAATACCTCTGCCATCTGCAATACCACAGAATATTTCCAACCATTTCGGCAGATTAGTCAGCAGTCCTTTGACTTGGGCTCGCCGTGCACTTGGTGTATTAGCAACGCTCTCCTCTGCTTTGATATGCTGCATTTAAGGGCGCAGTTTGAGGAGAAGATTGTTTTCTATGATTAAACATTATGTCACTGCTGATCTGACTTTGCCCTCTTGAGTTTGATGTAGTGGGAGGTGCTTGAGTCTTTTGCTAAGGCGATGTTTTGTTCTGTCAAGGCCAATCAGAGCCTAGTTGGAATACCTGTTGTGATGGTATTGTTTTAAACTGGATACACTCTCGACATTGCCAGACCAAATGGGATTAGACAAGCACCCCTGGCCATTAACTCTTGATCCTTGCTATCTGATGATATCTTTCTCTCTAGAAAACCACAGCTGAAATAGTTGGAGATGTTGCCTTTTAAGTCAATGATAAGTGTGTAGTTTTTGATTTATTTAGTTGTAATTCTTGGTTTCAGTGTTTCTTGAGGCCTGCTTCCATTCTGTCTTTTGTTCTTAAAGGTAAGGCGATAAAGTAAACCTGTTTTTGTAACTAAAAGGCTCAAGTATTTGTTCTTCATTGAGTAAAATATACTGTGACTTTTTCTCACAGATTAACTCATCTCTGGGTACAAAGCAACAACTTCACTATACCTGCAAAGAAAAAACAAACAATCTCGCTAGAAGTTGTTAAGTCATGTGGACACTGTCATGCACACAAGCATTGTTTAGGTTTGGTTATTTTTGTGAGGTTTGATTTGGAGTGGTGATGTTGTATACTAGCTCGTGCGTTTGAATGTGAGCATTTTGTAGCGACAAGAACAGATATGCGTTTCTCTGTGTGGCTCTGTGTGTGTGTGTGTGTGTGTGTGTGTGTGTGTGTGTGTGTGTGTGTGTTTGTAGAGGTGCATTTGTGTGAGTCTGTGCGTTGCAGAGTGTTGTCAGAAGTGATCCCATTTTCATTACTCACTGGCTCAAAGAAGGAGGTGAGGCCCTGGCGTGCAGCAGTGATAAATGCATTACCCCAATAAACCCTGTCTCCATTGGGGTGCTGAATGCTGACACACACACACACACACACAGAGTGAGAAATGCAGAGAAAGGGGCTTGGTGAGACAGCGATGGATAGATAAAGGAGAGTAAAGAGACAATCAAATGGGAAGAGAAAGACAGTGACAGGTAAGACGAGATGAGAAAAAGGAGATGGAGGGAGAGGAAGGGAAAAAACAGATAGGAAGACAAGGATATGTGAAAGGAAAAGTGACAGGTGCCGAGGAAAAGAGAGTGACAGGAAAGAGAAGATGGAGGAAAGGAGTCAGACAGCACTGGGAGGGAGATGGTGGGTACATGGAGACAGAAGGTTAGGGGTAGAGGGGTGCTAATGGCTGTATGCAGAACAAGAATAAAGGGCATTCAGGGGCTTGTTGGGCAGAGGTGTGTGTGGGTGGGTGGATAGTTGGATATAGATTCAGTAAGAGTAATTGGAGGGAGTAGCACAGGTACTCTGCAAATGGTAATCCTGGAGGAAGGATGATATGTATATAGTGTGTATTTTGAGTCACTTCACCTAACTAAACGTTTGACGTCATGCATATGTGTGTTTGTCTGAAATAATGATTTTAAGTGAGTGTAAATGTGACTGTTGTGGTGTTTAGTGTGTGTGTGTGTGTGTGTGTTTCCTATTGCATGTGTGTAAATAAATGCACATGTGGTAGGAGATCAGTGTATGTATAAGTGTGTGATATTCTGATATTTGTGTGTACGTGCATGGCATGGACATGGAGAATATATTTGGGCTTGTGTGTATACAGCATGTATTCATGAGTATATGTGATTGTGCGTGTGTTTGTGTATGTGCTTTAACTCCTAATCACTCTCCTGCTTTCTTACATACCCTCTCTCTTTGCCTCCCAGCCTACCAACTCTGGTAATGAGGTGAGGGTGGGAGCAGATCAGAACCCTTAGAGGAGTGGACCGGCCTCGTCCGCAGTTGCAACTACATGCGGGTCATGCTTCCTTCATTAGGCGCCATCACAGTGACATCACAGACGAAAGAGCTGGTGTGCAAATTGAAAACACCAAGTTCACCGAATCAAATCAGAACCTCAGCAGAGACCTGGCAGGTCTGTGCTTTAAAAAGGGAAAAAAAAAGAAGATAAAAAAAAACGGCAGGTTTTTTTGGGATTCTTGAGGAATTAGAAGAGGAGTTGAATGTGGTGTGTTGGGGAGATCAGATGGGGAAAATGAGAGCCTGAGAGGGGTGGAGGGCAGAATACAATTAAAAGGGAGCAGAGAGTCAAGGGGACTGACCTGGTGATGGGAGAGGAGAGGGGGCAGTTCTGAGTGCACGTGCACCACATAATGAAAGCTTGAACTTTTTGTGGCCGGGGTGGCATACCAAATCAACTCACCCTGGGAGTGTTGAGAGAGCGAGAGAGAGAGAGAGCGAGAGCAGGTAAAGAGTAGGCTGCAGTGAGTGAGTGAGTGAGTGAGAGAGAGGGGAAGGGGGGAGAAATGGAAACGACCTGACCCGAACAAAGAGGCAAAGGCGAAGGAGAGGCAAAGACTTTAACGAGGGACATGGGAAGTAGAGAGGGACTCAACATGGGAGGGACAGAGAGATGCACACCGACTTGCTGAATGAGTGGAGAGGAGGAGGTTGAACATGGAAGGGAGGGAGAGACAGAGAGTGAGAGGCCTCCACTATGTGGCTGCCACGGGGGCCTGAGTGACAGAAATTAATAATTAGTGACAATGATTGACAGCACTCCCTCCATCTGTGGCTCTCCGCCGCCTCGCAACGCCTGCCTCCGCCAGCGACCGCGGGCACAATGAGCTCCAGAGGGATTGTGGGAGACGCACTTGATTGACAACTGCCTCCTGGAGAGACAAGGGGGGTGGAAGGGTGGGCAGAGGCAGAGAAAAGAAAGGAGAGAGTGAAAGAGAGGAGGGGTGGTGTTTGAGGGGGAGGGATGGAGGCGTGAGGTGGGTGACAGGGGGCAAAGGGGGAACGAAGAGGAGAGGGAGGTTGGGGGTTTAGGAAGATGGTCAGGGTTTTTTTTTTTTTTTCCTTCCTCAGAAATTGAGGATGGAATTGCTGCTATCAACTCTCTGTCCTCTCTTCCATTACCGTTCCCACTATTCCATCACACCTAGGTCTACTTATCTTGCCATCCCACTTCCGCCAGTGCCTCACACCGTTCCACACAAGTGTATAGTACCATTATGCAAAAGTGACAAATTTACCACAGAAGGAAGAAGAGAGATAAATAAAGTGGAGAAAGAGGTTGATGAGGTTGAGGATTTCTGCAGTGAGTGGGAATAGCCTATAAATGGCCAGCAGCTGGGAAGTTTTCACTCCCTCCACCACTGTCCTATCTCTGCACTCCCTGTTCCATCTTTGCTCCACTATTTATTTGCTCATGGTAGCTATACTTACTGTTGTTCTCTTTACTGTCTTCAGTGACACCATGAGGTATCTCATATTTCTCTTGTCTTTCTCTGGACTTGAAAATGCATCTGTGTAGGAATGAAGCCAAACTGACATGAAGTCACACAAGTGTAATGTCTCCCTTGTACTTTTTTTCCTCTGTCACATTTTCCTCTGTCATACATCTTTTCTCTTCCTGCCCTCCCATCCACTTTTTCTTTCACTTTGTTTTTTTCATCTAATTTTTTCCTCTTCTTCCCTCTGGTGTACCCCTGGTGTTCTTCGTTTTCCCTTCCATGCCAGGCCCGTTTCAGCCTGCTATGACATGGCCTGGGCTAATGTGCTCTAGTACAGCTTAATCGGTGCTCCGGTCTCCAAGGCTTACTGCTACACAGTGTAACAAAGTACACTATTTACCTCAGGGCCACACAGAGAATAGGCTTGCACAGAGCACAGCAAAATCCAGTGGGGAATCAGTTTCACATCACAACACATTATTGATTTTTTTTTTTTTTTTTCTCTCACCCCAAAACAGGCATGTTTTTTGTTGTTGTTTGATCCTGGCTTCCTATCTCTCTGTCCCTTACAGAGATGGGGAGGGAGCTCAGGATTAGGGTCATGCCCTAGAGGTGAATGCTGTAATGTGTCAGATTTTTTCCACCAAAACTATTCATTTTACTGGTAAATAGTTGTTACTTATGGTGTGCATCAGTGGCTTGTGTGCCTTTTGTGTCTCATGTAGTAACTGCTTGGTAGTTTATATTTTTTACTTTTAAATGATCAGCAAACTGTTGAATATATAAAATGCTTAAAAATAGGACCTACACATCATTTTTTTTGAGGGGGGTCTAATAGCATGCTGCGATGGACAAGTGTGGATTCATAGCCAGTGCCGTAAACGCCCTGGACACCTAAACATGCCACATGAGTGTTATGTTTAACAGCTGCTAGTTCATTTATATAGATTAAAAATGGACGAAGAGAAAATCTTCTATCTTCTATCTTTTATTTTTGGGAAACAATTTAAACAACTTTCCATCACCAAATACTTCTGTTCATTTTCTGCTGATTGACTAAATCATATATATAATTTAATATGGCTGCACTATAAAGAATGGATAGTCAGAAAGGCAGTTTATATAACTAATCAGACATAATCTTTGGAAACTTTCCCAGAATATTATGCTGCTGTCATTGCACGACATGGTTTTGTTTTAACATTTGTTGAATGCAGGTAAATGTCCTTCAAGGTCCCTCATCATTTTCTTCCTCAAAGTTACACGCCTCAGCTGGCCTCATGACCCAGCTGAGGCGTGTAACTTTGCTGCAACCCTACACACACAGACACACAAGTACACGCTTAACAGACGGTACAGAACACGTGGAGTTGACAGCTGGTAACTGCAGGGTCCAGCAGGTGCAATGTGTGTGTGGTTGGCCCCAGAGGGCCCCTGAATCATGGCCAAGCAGGCAGGCAGAGGTGTGTGTGTGTGTGTGTGTGAATGTGAATGTGAATGTAATGGGGGCCTTGCCGACTGACTAGCCTGGAGTTGACGTCACTTCAGCTCCAGTGATTGATTGGAATAGGCCTGGACATAGGACGATGTTGCCTTTGGACACTACCTTCGACTACCTTCATTGCATCAATATCCCTCTCTTTCCTGTTTTGCTTTTGATGTGTGTTCTTGTGGACTTTTACTGAACTTTGAAGAGTTCACTTTATTATGATAATCAGTCCAGGACATGTTAAGTCGGGGAACTTCATGGAAATATTTGTTTCTGATCTACTTCATGAAGTTTATCAGTGCTTGTAAGCAAAATAACAGATTAGCTTGACTTGAACCTACTGCATATTTCGAGTATTTAAAGCAACCAGAAAAACTCTTTATGACTGTATCTAAGTCTGTCTCTTTATTTCTCTCTCACCAGAACCAGCTTGTACTTGGTCAGTATGCTATTTGATGGAGTGTTCTTGCCAGCCTGCCTGCCTCTGGCTATGGTGCCATCTTGAAAGGTGCCGCAGCACATACACCTGGCCCGCCGGCTGCCTCTTTGGTCTGCCTCACCTTTTGTCAGCACCATGTTAATGAAGGCCCTGTCAGTGTCCACCGCTTGCACACCGGGGCGCCTTTTAATGAGTTCGCTATTTGATCGCCATAGACAACCGCATGAACGATGCTAGTTTTTTTTAATCCCTCATGGACGATGCTCCTTCGCTCTTCTGTGTGTTCACAGAAGTGTGTGTGTGTGTGTGTGTGTGTGTGTGTGTGTGTGTGTGTGTGTGTGTGTGTGTGTGTGTGTGTGTGTGTGTGGCTAAAGGGGAGGGAGACAAGAAGGAGGGGGCTGGTCAGCTGATTAGGACTAGTTTATAATAAAAGGGGGAGGGTGGTTTAAAAAAAGGGAAAGAAAAGAAAATTATTATTTTTATTCCCCCCTCCCTCTGTACCCAAGTGAGTCGTGGCTCTCCCTTTTCAGGGGTAGATGAAAGCAGCTGGGCTCAGGGCTTCCAACAAAAAGTGCCAAGCGATCACAAACAAACCTTCAGATGAATCACATCAAAGGCGCTGCCCCAATTGTTAGCCCTATCGTATCTGCGGAAAATTGGCTCATTAAGGGCAAAAAATGACATTGTTTACATTAGCCGGGGCCCTGATTAGTGCCAGCCATGTTTGTTGTGTTGCTCTGCTGTCCGCTTACCAACAGACCACTTCAGCCTCTCTGTACAATCGCTCCTTTGAAGGCTTTCTTTCTCTGGGAAAAAAAAAGGAGATAGAAAGAGTGAGGACAACAACAAAAAGGGAACGGGGGAAAACAGAAGAGAAAATACACCAGTACACAAACACACATAAACACATACAGTTGCTGTTCTAAATCCACACAGATGGACGTGATAGCTGGTCTTTTCACTCTCTGCCTCTCTTCTCTCCTCTCCTCTCCTCTCCTCTGCTCATTGGCTTTTCTCTCTTTAGAACTAATTAGGTTGCTTGTGGAAATTCAGGGTATAGGAGAGGACAGTTGGACCAATGATGGGTCTGTTTGCGCTGTAATTGCACTGATAAAGAGGGCGGTGTTGTTGGCGGCTAAGAAAAGAAAAGAAACAGCTTGACAATGAAATAGCCTGGGGCTCTTCTTTGCGCTGACTGCCTCATCTCTGTGAAAAGAACACCTTTTGTGGAGCATGCTTTTGTAAACTGAGATTATTTCTAATCTGTGGAAAGTGCCATGTGTTTTAGACGGGCATGTGTGTTTGTATGTTTGATATCGTAGATCTAAGGTGTAAGGGTCCTTCTACCTTCTCATATCCCACTTTAACTTCATTTTGAATCTCTAGAGTCATTCAGTACTACAAACTGTAGACAAGATGAGGTTCCTCTTTTCTCATTTTTGCAGCAATAAGTTTCTGTATCAGCAAAAGCCATATTTTTTGTGTAAAGACAAACTGTACAGGGTGCATTCTCTTTGTTGCAAACCTGTATACGTATGTAGATTTTATAACTTGCCTTATATCTTTTCAACTTTTACCAGGACTTTTTTGTGAACTTCTCCCAACACATTACCTCAGTGAAACATTTGACCTATTTAAATTCAGGAGGGTACATTTCATTTATCCTAGCTTGGTCTGGCAGCAGCGAGAGACAGTGTGTGACAAAAAAGATAGGAAAAAAAACCTGGGGAGTAAAACTTAAAGTTATGGGTGAGTAGGTCAAGCTGCACTGCTAACGACAGCCACCGACCCCGAGCTCGCCCCGCCTTGCGCTTAACCTTCCGCTGCTCCCCAGGCCACCTCACCTTTGCCCTGGGAGAGAAATGAGTCTGAGATAGAAAGAAGGGATTGAGAGAAGGATGGAGAAGACCTCTCCCTCAACATAATGATAACCACTGAGATCTGGCCACTGTCCCCCACTGGCCCCTGGACACGCAGCCCCACGGCCCCCAGGTCAGCTCAGCACATTATACTTCCTCTCTCCGCATGAACCTTCTGACTCCACATTTACATACCCACTACTTTTTTCCTACTTTCTCTCTTTTTTCTGGTGTGCTACACTTGCTCTATTTTTTTCATACTACACCTAATATCCTTTTCTGCTTTTCCTTTAGCTCCTCCCTTTCTCCTCTTTGTCTTATGCATTTCATCTGTACAGCCCAAATAGAGTTTGTGTGTATGCCTGAAAGTGTGTGTATGTGCAATAATTACCATTTAGAATACTAGCAGATCTCTGAGGGAGGGAGCCCAAGTTTGCCAACACCAGGACATTGTGGAAGCTGTTTGGTTTGTGTTTAGGTGCCCTTGGTGTACTGTGCTAAGGAATCAGAATTTCCTTGACTTTTGACCGCTTTTGTCCCTGGGGGGGAACAGGGAGGGATAGAAGGGCACAGGCTGACTTCCATTTGCCATTTAAGGACCCATATGGAAAATATAAATGAGTAGCAGCAGGAAAGACTGAAGCCATTGGCATTCTTCGCATCTGCCATTTGAATTCATGAGGTTGTGTTGTGTCTCTGTCCACTTCTTGATTGGAATATTTAAGAATGTGCCACACAAAGAAAGATGGAGATGTTGACAGAACTAGTTTCTATATTGTTTTTGTTCGATATTTTAAAATAAAAGAAGGATTTTATCAGATACATAAATGTAATAAATTTGGACAGGATGAGCTGATTAAGGATGCATTTTGTACTTTGATAAAATTATGTCTGTTGAAAAGTATGTGCATTCAAAATATTCCTAATATTTATATGTTTATATGCTAATGATGCACCAATCAATCAGCTGGAGATTGTAATGAACCGGTTGTAAGCTTGTTAGGCCAGGAGGATGACTGGCTGATATGTGTGAGAAATCCAGTACTGTGCCCGTTGCACATCAGAGCATGTAAGCGGAGTGGAGCGGTAAGAACTTCTGCTCTTCGCACACAGAGCTGTTTGCCTGCTTTGCTTCCAATTTCAAAACCTTCCTTACCTTGTTTTATTTTATTTTTATTTTTTTTATTTGAAAGTTACAAAAAAAAAAAAAAACAGTTCTGCAATTTCTCCAAAAGTCCTCACAAATGCTACACACAGAGTTACAGACAGTAATGTTAAAGCCACACATGTGTGGAAGAACAAGAAGTATCACAAATACATTTGGTGTCTTATGTTGTTTCCATTGCCTGCTGCATGTGTTTACATCTGGACAAGTACACATAGTGCACTTTCTATATACTTTGTCCAGAAACCTTGTTTAAATGAAGGTGAGAGAAAGTTTTATTTATAAGTTTTCAAGTTTATTATAATGAAATTCTTCATTAAAGAAAAGTTATGTTTGTGTATGCTGTGTAAGTGGAATCAACACATAGTCATTGGAATAATTTCCTCATAAGACAACAAGTTGTGTTGCACTACACTCATCTGTTTAGCTTTTGCAAGTTTTTGACCGAATGCTACATGTGCCATGTACACTACAATTATTCTGACACGCATTATTCTATTGTATGTTATATGCCGGTGCTTTCTTGTTTTTAAAATGCTCTGTCCAAAATCATGTTTTGGCACCACACATGGACCATATCAGAGATGAACATAAAAATCTACAGAGAAAAAGATTCATTATTTTCAAAAGACCTACTGACATGTGAGTGAGCACCCCAGGTGCAGTGTTTTTTTGGCCCACATTTTGCCTGCTGAAGTGCCCCTCTACGAAATTGCTTAGTTTGCCTATATGGACGCGCTAGCACTATTAATACCTGAAGTTCTTGTGGCTGAACATGGCATACAGTAGAAGAGCATATAGTGAAGCAGGTAGACTTAGGGCTGGTAGCCATACGCTGAATCTGGCATTGAAGTTGTGACATAGGAAGCAGATGCTGATGATGTATGAGGCTGCTAATAATTTGCATTATGTATTTGTGTAATTTAAACTCACTTTACCAATGTTAGAATATTTTTTGGCAGCACCCCTAACAAAGCCACATGGCACCCCTGGTTGCTGCAGCACCCCAGTCCAATAAGGCTGGTTTAGTTTATGAATTACCAGGAAAAACCCCAGCAATTTCTCACATTTTAACAAGGTGGGAACCAGGAAATAATTTGTTTTTGCTCAAATTACTTAATACATTGCTTAATTAGTTGTCTGTTGATTAAATGTTAACTAACGCTTTCAGCAATAGAACAGTTTTAGTCAATAATTTAGCTTTGTATATCCATTTCTGCTTTCAGTGCTATTCCATGCTATAATAAACACTACGTTCACAACAAAAACGAAACACTACCTTGTAACACATGTATAAAATCTCATGTCATTAATCAGTATCACATTGATAAACCAATACATATTAGTACAGTGCATCACATCTCCCCCTGCTTTCAGGAACCACAACTGAATAGCACAAGCCGTCAACTGAACAGAGTAAAGCTTGTTAGATGGATGTACAGGGTATACAGTACTGTGTGTGTGTGTGTGTGTGTGTGTGTGTGTGTGAATTTACAGTATGTGTTTTTGTGCTGAAGAGAAGTGCTACAGGCCCATTGTGGGACTACATTATGAAGGAGTTGTGTCCTGCTCATGGGACAAGGGACCGACTGTGACCTTGTGGATAATAACTGCCACCAAGGGTCAG
>OMLM01000569.1:19804-41364 GCA_900302695.1 Helostoma temminkii
CTGTGCATCACTGACAGAGAATTAGAGAACAGTATTATAACGATATCTTTGTTTCTTACAGATGTTCACTGGTCTCCTGAAGCACACGCCTCCGGCCTCCGCTGCAGCAGCCTCCTCCTCCACCTCGGACCAAAACAACAACGCACAAACAACTGTTCCCACAATCCCACGGGGACACCTGGTCGTGGGAACCAAGGACCAGCTCCGCCTCCTCACTCCTGTGGGCAGCACAGCGACATCCAATCACTGCACGGTGGCTGGGGCCCACGCCACTAAGCACTCCGGAGGAACCCCGCGACCTCCCTCCTCTCTGAGCGAGGAGGATGATGGAGGAGGTGGAGGCAGGGTGAAGAAGAAACGAAAGAAAAAGGACAAGAGAGAGCGGGACAAGAGGGGAGGTGAAGGAGGGGAGGAAGAGGAGAGGGAGATCAGCAAACCAAAGAAACGGAAGGAAGAGAAAGAGCCGTTGGTGGTTACACTGAGGAAGAGCAGGGAGCCCAAGGAAGGCAAGGAGCGAAAGGAGCGCAGGACCAAGGGAAAGGAGGGCAGGAAGGAAAGCGGGGCAGACCTGAAGAATGTAGCAGCGGGGAAGACACCTAACCCCGTTGTGACCGCTGGACTAGCTCAGGTACCTGTAAAGGTGCCCGGCAAAAGGGGAAGGAAACCTAAGGTCAAAGTCCTACCTCCCGTACCCACGAATCAAGGTACGCGGTGACAACATGAGAAGTGCGAGTGTTTGTTAATAGTGGTTGTGAGTAGAGGGAGGGATGCCAGGTAAATGTGTTGTTGTGATGCTGAAGTAAACACAAATCAATTTGTATTTGTAGGTAGAGCTGAAATAATTTGTTTGAAAAATCAGTTGAAAATTTTTAGAGTGGATTAATTGTAATTATCTAAAATAATTTTTGTTTACTGTTCTCAAATGAGCATTAACCATTTGTTTCTCTTTTTATGAGCTTGTAAATTGTGCTCAAACACAGCTGAACCTCTTCTAGTTATGAATCAGTGGTACATCTGACTCAAAACGGATGTTTAGTGTTGAGTCAGCAACAAAAAAAAGTCAGTTGTGTGGCCTCACAACAAACATTTCAGCTAAACATTTCAGCATTATTTAAAAGGCACAGATGATGACTGTCCTTAAATCGTGATCAGACATGTCAGGATAAATGAATCTTACTATGATTGTGTGATTGTAGGATTTAATTAAAACTGATAAAGCGTGCTCTGTGTATGTGTGTGCATGTGCGTGGGTGGGTACATTAGCATTTGTTGACAACTGAAAACAATTAAAAAATTACATATTCATTTGCATGTACAGTAATCAGATATGGACTTGTGTATTAGCTGCACCAATCTAAACTTTGTCTTTATGATGGTGCTAATTTTCACCTGTTTTTGAGATGTATGATCATTTTGGAGCGTGTAGTTTATATTGCTTTTGAGTTGTACTGCAGTACACTGACAGGATAATTTGCCGCTTGGGTGTATGTATTATCTCTGCAGTCAAAAACGTTAATTAGGTGTTGATGCGTGTGCAAAAGGTCAGAGGAGATTAGCATTAATACGCATCTGAAAGTGAGCAGGTTTGCATACTAACTGACATTTTCTAGCTGATTTTCACGTGTCTATTTTTAAGAAAATCTTGTTAAACACTTCTCACTTATGGCCTGCTTGCCTGCACACAGCTCTACAGTTCAACTCGACAGCCAGGGAACATCTCAGAAATCCTTCTTAAAAACAGTGAAAGCACAGCCTTTCCACACTCTAGTGTTAACGCTGTAGTATGATGTACAAAGCCCTGTTTTGACACCACCTTGTCCATCTCCTGTCTTTTGTCATGTCTGTGAGCTGCCTGGCTGTGGCTGTCAGTCTGCTGTTCAATGTCAAATAAAACACAGAAAAACACATACGCACCTGCATTGCCACACCACCACAGAGATTAGAACACTCCAAGGTTTAAACTGCTCCCTTAAGACCTGGGGTATGCTTGCTTTTTACTTGCCTGTTATTAGCTCCATCATTGTTCACATACTTCCATCCTTTGTGTATTACTGGAAGATTCAAAATGCCAAGCATCTAATCACCCTTGTCCAATAACAGTATTTTTTGCTGGTGAATGTTTGTCTTTGCATAACAAACAGAAGCCATGACCACAAAAATGAATGTGATGTTAATGCCAGAGAACATGCGTCTGCATGTGGGTAGGTGTAGACAAATTCATCAAGTTATTCTTGATGCTACTGTTGTTTGGTAATTCAAAGCTGCTGCTGAGGCAAAATGATGTTGGCCCCACTGTTAAAACACAGGACATCTCACATATGCATAACCAAGGCTCCAAATCTAGTCAAATATTAGTTAAATATTAAGTAATAAAACTGTCTTCAAACACAAAATGCAAATACAAACACATATTAAGACTTTTAGAGGCATATCATTTCCTACTTCAAACTGATGGAGGCCAACAGGAGGTTGGAACCAAATTCTGGTTGCATTTATTTATGAAAAGGCATCAGAGGAAGCACTTGGGTTCTACTTTCTGGAGGAGGCCAAGGAGGTTCTAGCTCTATTCTAAGCTGACCCAGTCCACATTGTTAGAGGTTCTCTACATCTTTTTGAAAATTTTTGTGAAACGCATGATCATGCCAGAGGAAGGATGGGACTTTCAGATAGATGAATCTAATAGGTTGTATCTCATTTCTAATGTGACCCACTCCACCTTTTTCAGGGTGATCTATAACCTCTGTTTTTTAAACTTATCGCCCTGCGATGGACTGGCGACCTGTCCAGGGTGTACCCCGCCTCTCACCCGTATGCTAGCTGGGATAGGCTCCAGCACACCCGTGACCCCTGCAGGAATAAACTTATCATGAAAATGAACAGCCTCTCGCCCGTAAGCTGGCTGGGATAGGCTCCAGCACACCCGTGACCCCTGCGGGGACTAAGCGGTTTAGAAGATGAATGAATGAATGAAAATGAACAGTTGGACCTGCAGAGGCACATGGGGCCCAGCCTAAGATGTTCCCCATGATATTTTGTCAATTTTCAGCCGTGGGGGTTTGTCCCATTTTGAAAACTATAAGGAAAAAACAGATGGAAAATTACCTATATTGATATAAATTTCCCCGCTAGCTAGCAATTCCTCTGTTGGAGGTTGGATGGCAGTGCCAGCAGTGAGGTTTAGTCACCACACCTCATAGAAGCAGTTTGTCACAGTAGCCGTTGGTCAGAAAATGTTGAAAGTGACTTTGCTTTAAGAGGAGACTTTGTTTTAACTCGTGTCTATGTTTTCATGTTTTCCACTCCCCTCTTCTCCTGCCGTAGCACCGCCTCCTACCCCAGGACTCCACACTAAAGTTCCAGGACACCACCAAGCTAAGAACCATGGCCAGGCCAACAGCAAGACTGCAGTCCCCTCAGCGCCAAAACAGAGGGGCCGCAAACCAAGGTAAGACATTCGGCCCAGGTAGAAATTAATGGAAAGACTACACCATGGGAAATCATGGGAACTTAAAAGAAAGAACATGAAAGAGGCTGTGCTGGAAAAACCCTAAAAGTGGACACTGATGGAGTAAGGTGAGTGAGGCAGCTGTAAACCTGTCACCTCCAACAAATTGTGCAGATCTTCTCTGGTCGCTCTGTAGCTACAGTATATTGTACTTCTGGTTTATTGAGGATTCAGAGGAGATGGGAAGAGTTTTATTTAGACCCAGGATGACATGGATATGCAGCGTGGTTTGCTGAACTGACTCCCTAAATGTAGTTGAAATTGGATCTTAGATGTTGCATGTGATGGATGAAACAAATAATTTAGGCCTGAAAAGAGTCAAATGAAACTTTTTTTTTGTGTCCTGTTTGGTGAGTAAAGCCTGTCATACTTAATGTCTCCTGCACTTAACATTGTTACTCCCCAACCTTACTTAAAGATACCTGATATACAGTCATGGCCAAAAATATCAGCACCCTTGCAATTCTGTTAGAAAATGCAACCATTTTCTCAGACAATTATTGCAGTTGCAAATGTTTTGGTACTCACATGTTTACTTTTTTGTTTGCTTTGGAACAACACAAAAAACTGAAGAAAAGTCAAATTTGATACAATTCCACACAGAACCCAAAAAATGCTCTGCACACAATTATTGGCACCCTTAACTTAATATTTGGTATTAGCACCTTGAATGGGATTCTTACACCTCTCTACTGGAATTTTGGACCACAGTTTTTTTTGCAAACTGCTCCACTACTCCAGGTCATTCAGATTTGAATGATGTTTTCTCCCAACTGCTTTTTTAAGCTCTCTCCACAGGTGTTCTATGCGATTTAGATCTGAAATCATTGCTGGCCATTTCAGAACTCTCCACCGCTTTGTTTGTAACAATTTCTGAGTGCTTTTTGAAGTAAGTGTGTTTCGGGTCATTGTCCCGGTGGAAGACCCATGACTTCTGGTGGTGACTCAGCTTAGTGACACTGACCACTATGTTGCTCTCCAAAATTCCTTGGTAATCATCAGATTTCATTGACTGTTCACACAGTCAAGGCATCCAGTACCAGAAGCAGCAAAACAACCCCAAAACATCTTTGAACCTTCATCATCTTTGACTGAAGGGACTGTGTTCTTTTTCTTTTTTTTTTAAAGGCATCATTTCTTTTTCTGTAAACAGTGCCATGACGTCCTTTACCAGAAAGCTCTACTTTTGTCTCATTTGTCCACAGTACGTTCTCCCAGAAGGATTGTGGTTTAGTTACATAGGTTTTGGCAAACTCCAGTCTTGCTTTTTTATGCCTTTGTGTCAGCAATGGTGTCCTCCTGGGTCTCCTTCCATAGTGATATGACACTGTTGTATCCTGTGTCTGCAGATCAGCTTGAAATTTGTTTGGAAGTTAATAGAGGTTCTTTATTCACCATTTGAACAATCCTTTGGTGTAATTTTTCATTAATTTTGCTCTTCCATCCACGTCCATGGAGGTCAGCTGCAGAGCCATGGGCTGTAAACCTCTTCATGATATTGTGCACAGTGGACACAGGAACATTGGACACAAGATCTCTGGAGATGGACTTGTAGCCCTGAGATTGTCCATGTTTTTACAATGTTTTTATTTCTCAAATCCACAGACAACTCTTTACACTGCTTTCCTTTCTCCATGCTCAGTGTGACACACAGCACAAAGGTTGAGTCATCTTTTCTCTATTTTAACTGTTTGCAAGTGTGATTACTAGATTGCCCACACCTGTTACTTGCCACAGGTGTCTAAATACAAATTGCAGGAGCATCACATGCTTGAAAAGCAATTATACCTTACAGTTTTGACATGGTGCCAATAACTTCCTTTGTCTAATCCATTGTTGATTTCTGTGTGGATTTGTATCAGACTTTTCTTCAGTTTTTTTGTGTTGTTCCAATGCAAACAAAAAAATAAACATGTGAGTACCAAAACATTTGCAACTGCAGCAATTTCCTGAGAGAAGAATTTTCATTTTCAGACAGATTAGCAAGGGTGCTGATATTTTTGGCCATTACTGTAACTACATGTACATATTGATGTAGCTTTAATGACACATTTCTAGTGCACGATCTGGGCTTTCAGTGTTTTGTTGCATCTAAATTAATCATAATCGCACAAAAAACCTCTATGATTTAAAGAGTGAGAAGATGAGATGGGAAGGACAAAATAAAGTGTGAAGAAAGAAGGAAGAGAACAAATAAGGATGTGAAGTTGAGAAAGGCAACGGCAGACAAACAGCAAGACAAAAAAGTTATCAAGTGTAAAAAGAAGAGAAGAAATGGGATGAAGGTGACAGTGACTGCTATGAAGAGAAAGCAGTGAGAGAGCTACATAAAGAATGATGTAAAAGGAAACAGTACAGATTGGACCCAATGAGAGGAGGAAAAGAAATAAAACTGATAGATGTGAGAGTAAAGATGTATCGATGTGAGGAGAAGTTGATTAGTTTCACTGACTCAGGGTCATAACCAGGTTGTACTCTAGTATCAGGTCACGTTTTGTTCATAAAACAACAGTCAGGAAAAGATTACTAAGTCATGTGGTGCAGTTATACTTCCATTTTAATGTCTTGCTTTGTCTTTTCTCGCTTCTCATTTCGGCAGAGTGCTAGACAGAGGAACTGGGACAGGAATTAATCTTCCTCCGACCACAGCTGCCAGTGCAGTCCTAAATTCACTAGTCGCTCTGTGGACTTTGTGTGACAGATACATTTTTTAACAACTGACATTGTCAGCAAATACAATATTAACTGTGCTACAAACAAAATAACACTTGTCCACACTGTCCTGCTCCTGTTGATGATTATTTTCATGCTCTCCAGCTTTGCACACACATCCAGCAGTTCTGGTCGAGGTCCTGAGCAGGTTGTCAGAGATTCTTTGCCTCAGCATCCCTGTGTGTCCAATAATAGATCCTAGACTACCTAAAGAACTACTCCCTGTTTTTCTATGTTTTTTCTTTTTCACTACTGACATTTTGATCATTTTGTGCATCTCACATGATTAACATGAAAACATGAGTTTTGTTTTGTTTTAGTGTCATTAGTATGCTATTGTTTCTATCCTTGTGTTTTTCTTTTATTTTTCTTCTCTTGTCTTTCAGTTGTGTCTTGTTCATTTTTTCTTTGTCCTCTTTGTATCTAAAGTAGTTTTTAAAATAGGGGAAATATGAGTTCTAAGAGATTGATAGAAAACTAATCATAAATGGACAATACTTAAAAAGTGATTTCATGCCATTAATGTTATAAATCTGACATGTATTGTGCTGTAAAGTGTTTAGATCATAGATCAGACCGGCGTTTCTTCAGCTGGTTGGTCTTTGGGACACAGTGGTCCACCAATGTACCTGGGGAGATCAAGGAAAGTGGAGGCTACTACTTTTTAACCAGAACAGTCTCAGCCAATCCTCCTCAAATCCTCAGAGTGGTAGCCTCTGAGTACTGCTGCTGCGGGCTGCCACAGCCGCTAATTACTCATCAGAATTCCTGTCCTTGCAGAGATCCTGGCGCCGCGCCACTGGAGAAGAAGAAGAAAGGGAAGAGGAGAAACCAGGAGCTGGCTGTCCACGAAGGGGCGGAGAGTGACGACACTACCTCAATGTCAGCCCTCAACATGGGTGGAGAGGACAGCCAAGACCCCCTGGATAATGCTGTGAGTGGATATGAGGCCGTGCACACAATGGTTTAATGTCATTGACTGAGGAAGAGCTGTACATTATGCTTTGCAAATACATTTTTCTGTCATTGACTTATTTCTTCCTCCGACTTTTCCCACTGTGGCTTCCTTCACACTTCCCCCTCAATTTACTCCAATATATATCATTGTTTCATATCATATTTCCTCTGTTTCTCCATCTGTACTGCCTTCCTAACTCTCTAACCTGTTCCTTTGCCATCACTCTAACTTCTCAATTCTTCCTCTCTGTTCATCTCCTTCCCTCCTGTTTAGAAGCGGCGTTCGGGGCGACAGGTCAAGCGGAGGAAATATAACGAGGATTTGGACTTTAAGGTGGTAGATGACGATGGAGAGACTATTGCTGTTCTTGGAGCTGGTCGCATCTCAGCTCTTAATGCCACTGCTCTGGCGTGGCAGGCCGAGGTGAGGAAGGGCACAGACGAGCTCTGTTTGCTGATGTTTTCTCTTCCTTTTTTATTGCATGATTTCAGTCACTCTTCTTGTCTCACACTAGTTCTTCTTGGAATATGATAATACGATATGGTTTAAATTCAGTATCCACATATTAAATTGTCTGCTGCCTACCCTATATGCAATATGTTTATTAAACTCGAGCTTGCTTGTGTGTCAAGTCTCCACCAAAACCATCATTAGCACATCTGAAAAAACTTCCTGTCAAACTCTCACTTTTATAAAGTTTTAGTGCTTGATGGTTGAATCTCGTCACTGTTTAGACAAAAACTGAATTGCTATTCAATCAGCCAAATCAGACATTTTAGGAATTTGATATTCAAACTATGTTTATCATATAAAGTGTGTGTAAAGTTCCACATGTGTAAAAGCATATTCAAACATAATACAGGCAGTAAAAGAGCTTATATTCACAAAATACATTGAGCTTACATTTGAAGTTTATTAAAAATTGTGAGCTCTATATCAAAATAGATCTTCTCTAATATATATTAAATACATATAATTAACTATTGAACATTATTTGTGTTGTTTGACTAAATTTAAAGTTAAAGAGTTAAAAAGGACAGCATTGTCACAGGGTTGTCATGGTGAAAAAAAAGAAAACATAATTAAATTGTATTATTGTAATCCAACATTGACATATCCGTTTAGCAACTATTGATATTTTGCAGCCGTCATGGACAGATGTTCTCACGATATCTAAGATTAGAATAGTCTGCAATAAATCCTCTTCATAAGGTCAGAATGTTTGTGATTAAACATCTGAACACTGAACATTTAGTTTGAGTTCATTAATAAAGACTGTCTCTCATACTTACACTACATATTTAAAGTGGAAGCGCTTTCTAGGTGCACTGTATGTGACATTGCTGCTGTATGAAAATGCTTTTGTGGTGAAACCGTCTTTGCTGTCTTCTGTCTATTTCCCTCAGGAGCCACCTGAAGACGAGGCCAACATCATTGAGAAAATTCTGTCTGTCAGAACAGTGAAGAAAGAGGTGAAGGAGAAAGAACACAAGCAGACATGCAAATCTGTGAATGGGAAATAATATTTTTATAGCTCCTATTATTTTTATAGCTCCTATAATATACCTTCTAGTGTTTTGTGTTGCTTTTATTTGTCCCCTGTTCTATATTGTTTTGTACTTTTGTCCTCATCTGTCTTCCTACACTATCATTACAGGACCAAGCAGAAGAAACAGAGGAGTTTTACGTCAAGTACAGAAATTTGTAAGTAAATAAATAAATCATTTTGTTGGCCCTTTTTTTTTTTTGTTATTACAGAAGCATACACACAAACAAGTATTTTGAAGACACGTTTTGTAGATGCTCAGCCTCATTGCTGTTAGAAGATGAAATTGTTCACAAAGCGTCTTGACTTTGTTTTTATGACATTGAATCCTCGCAGGGAAGTTGACTTCGGACACACACACACACAGGCTGTTTTGCAGTAGCTCTGTATTGTCCAGAGTTGGTGCTTCTAGTTGTTGAGCAAGAGCAAAGACTTTTTCATCCTCTCAGTGTGTGAATCTCTGCAGACTGTGTCTTTTGTTCCAGCACTTTGTGTCTTTTAAATATTTCGTACACACATATACTGTTGTTATTATGATCATTTATTTTTAGGGCCGTTGAATAAAACACAGTGAATGTGATTTAGCTAACACCTTTTTAGTTTTTCATTGCTTTATTTAAACCAAAACACTTTCTAATGATAACGTTGTAGAAACGTTTACAGTTTTCAGTTTATAACTCATATTTGTACAGCACATAATGTATTAACTAAAGGCATACGGATGCAGTTGCAGAGGCAGTTTAGTAACTGCAATGTGCAAATGGTATCCACCGAACACTGCAGTGACATTTATATCCATCCATTTATAGGTTGTGGTTTATGGATTAAATCATGCATGTCAAAGTGTAGCCATAGTAACAACATTTTCTCTGCTTTCTTTTCCATCAACTAATGATGAGGGAATTTTTGTTAGTGCTTAAATCACAGAATAAGACATAATCTTTCATCTTTATCCTGCAGGATTCAGTGGTGTCTGGTGCATAAAAACACAGTTTTTCTGCTTCCTGCTTGTTGTCTGATGGGATAGCAGACAACAAGAATCTATTGTAGTTTATATTGTTTTTATACATAATTTTATGTTACATCATTCCACCACTGTTTTAACTACATTTAAATTCATTTTCATAATTATTTAATGGTGTAACACATGCAAAATGTTGGCCTTAGTTTATTTTATGCATTTTTTTAAAAAGCTGTGTTGGTAAGGTACAAAAATTAACTTTTTTTCCCCACTTTTTTTCTCATTCTCTTTTTTAACTCTCTCTACAGTCAACTCAATACAGAACCCTGTATTGAGTTGACTGTTGAGAGAGATGATAGAAGGGATTCCATGCTGTGATTTGTCTCGATTTTGATTAAATTTTACCTCTTTGTAATATTTAAGTGCACAGATTACAAACAGTATGCACTGCAGAAAAACAGCTCTGACTTGTGTTCTTTTAGTTCTTACCTACACTGTAAATGGGCCACTCTGGAAGAGCTAGAGAAAGATCCTCGAATCCACCAGAAGATTAAACGCTTCAGGACAAAACAGGCCCAGATGAAACACCTGTTTACAGAGGTAAACACAAACACTGTCGTCTTTCCTCACTGTTCAGGGCTAATCCTCTCCTGGACAATTAAATTTTATTATCCATCAAACCACTTACCAGTGATTAGGAACACTTAAACATGATCACCTCATGTCTATGTAATGAATGTGCCACACTGGCTAATAATTCACAACACATTTAACGAGTATGAAGGTCAGCAGGTTAACTCCAGATGCTGTAACCAACACTTTCATATAGAAAGATAATTTGGCCTTAAATGCACAGTTTCTTTCCAGTACCATCATTTCTTTGACGTCACCGCTTGCCCCTATAGAAGATCTGTAATCTAAAATATGGTAAGAATGGATGCATTGGACAGTTTTACATCCTCTAACACACAAGATGTTGTCTGTTGTTGTTTATCTTGGGATCAGCAGAAAGAAAATCATAATAGAAAATCATAATTGACAGTGTTATGTAGACTGAAAATATGACACATGACTTTATTCTAAATATGTCTACGTAAAGAGTACGTTGAGGTCCAGGTGAGAGTGGCTGCTGAAAATAAATAAATGATGGTTTTGACTATAAGGGAACCCTACCATCTAAAGGTTTGGAATCATTTAGACATTTCCTTGTTTTCCTTGTAACTCAACAAATGAGTTTGACTTAAGAAATTGAGCAAAATTAATATAAAAAAGTGTAGTCATAGACAAAGTTGGAAATAATTATCTTTTGTATTGTCCTTAAAACTTTGCCTTTTTCAAACAAACAAAAAAAAAACATTTCCTCAAGTTGTGGCCTTACAGACTTTTACTTGTCTGCTTTTTTTAGGTAATTTGAAGGAATTTCAATCTGTGCTTCCTGCAGTGCCTCCCACAAGTTAGATTTTCTTGATGGGCAATCCCCTCTGTACACGCCATTCAAACAACAGCTCAGTAGGGCTGAGATCTAGGGACTGTGCTGGCCACTCAATTATAATTACAACTCAATTCTTAGGTAGTTTGTAACCGTCTTTTGCATAATTATCCTGTTGGAGAACAAAACTGGCTCCAATCAAGTGCAGATGATTCTGATGGGATCAAGCTACTCCAGCATCTTTGCTTAGCTCTGCCTGTACATAGTGCCTCTTTTCCAGTCTTCAGCCGTCCAGTGTCTGTGTTCTTTTGCCCATAATAACCTTTATTGCTGGTCTGTCTGAGATGCAACTTCTTCTCTGAAAGTCTTCCTAGAAGGCCAGCATCCTGCAGTTGCATTTGAGACTGTGGGCACTTTTTTATGAAGCTGGCTGTTGAGGACCTATGCGGTGTCCCCGCTCCTTTCTCTTGTGGCTACAGTCAGTTTGCTCTGGAATGGGTTTCTTGGCCATTTCCCACATGGAATATTTCATTTCTTGGAACAGACTGATGAAAGTTTTAAGTTTGCTGTTGCTCCAGATACACTGCTAGCCTAAATAAACCAGTGTTATTGCTTCTTTAATCAGTGCTGCAGTTGTCAGCTGTGCTATCATAATTGCAGAATGGTTTTCTAATGATGAATTAGCTTTTAAAATGATAAATTTGCATTAGCAAACACAATTAACACAGGACTGATAATAGGCCTCTGTATATCTGTGTAGATATTACATTAAAAATAGTTACTCTAATCTGATCTATTTTATATCATCTTAAGAGGCTTTTTTTTTTTTAATTTAAAACAAGGATATTTCTTTTTTTCTACAGTAGTGATGAGGAAAAAACAATAATTACATTAATAGTCAAATATTCACTGTGGAGTAATTGTGCATAAACTGTTGCTTAATCATATCCCTGAATTAATAAGTACTGTCTTATTGTCTTACTGTCGTGTCACTTTTTCCAGCCTGATGAGGACTTATTTAATCCAGACTATGTAGAGGTGGACAGAGTGCTGGAGGTGGCTGTTACCACAGACACTGAGACTGGAGAGGTTGGTAACACAACACGGACACTCTCTGACAGCAGTTCTTATCTGGTGTAAAAGAGGTTATTACCGATGTGTAGTGGCAGACTCTTAGTCCAGTGACACAGACTCGCACTGTTTTTTGTTTTTTTTTCCTGTATGTTGTTGTAGGAGGTGACGCATTACCTCGTGAAGTGGTGCAGTCTCTCGTACGAGGAGGCAACGTGGGAACTGCAGGAGGACTTGGACCCAGAGAAGATCAAAGAGTTTGAGGAGATCCAGAAACTACCAGCAGACCTCAGACATATAGTGAGTAGAAACACAAAATAAATGAGTCAAACTGTGTCTTGTTTGATTCAGTAGTATTTGAGTCAAAGTGAATACAAGCAAGGTTCACTTTCAAGAAGAGATTTTTCACATCTTTAAAAGCTTGGTAATTGAAATTCCTGTACTATTAAAGGCATCAAGATGGTTATCATTATAGAATAAAATATTTCTTGTTTATTGTTGGCAGGGGATAGAGCCTACTGGCTCATTTTTGACTTGGAGCGTGAGATTATATCAGTTAACCTATTATATCTCAAATTTAATAAGCAAATGTGTTAATTTATAGCTTTTATAAATAAATGTGCAACAATTTGTGTAGCTGTGTCTTTTTCTCCCACGCTTTGTCGCTTTTTCACATTTAGTTCATAAATATGAACCCACTGCAAAGCTCTGATTGGCTCTGATGTTTTTGTACATGAGGAAAAAGCTATTTGAGATGCTGTCCTAGTACGGAGGCGTAGGAAGCAATTCAGATGTCTTCAACCATCTGAGGATCTTAAATAAATAGTGAACAAAAACATTGTAATTTTGAGTTTAGGTTAGCGAGAAACTGCACAATGACACCACAGATGTCATGTCAAACCCACCCTGGATATCAACCTTTTCTGCCCACATCTTTACATTGTTATGAGTTCAAACACAGTCCGTGCTGTGAGGTTTCATTCTTCTCAAGCTGCAGTTCTGCACCATCAGGACTTGTGGTTGTTTTCAGAGGGGACAGTGAGGTTTTGAAAACTCCCACAATCGAATCCACATGAAACATCGTCTTGTTCGTTGATCCACAATCCTCTCCACCTCTGTGCTTCACTGTCCAGTGTGGGTGTCACTACAAAGCAGTAGCATTTTGTTAAATTACTTATTATATTATTTGTCCATTCAGCCTCCGAAAGACGGGTCTCCTAAATTTGCAAACTAGGACAACTTATTTATCTCCTTTCTCATTTACATAGGAAATTAAATAGTTGTAGTATCTGATGATCTTCTTGTTCTTTTGTTGGATAAAATTAATGTTGTTTCATTCAGATGAAGCAGTAGTTTCCAGTTACACATAGTTTAATAACTCCTCATGAAATATTTTTAATAGAATAATACTACTAACTTAAACATAAAACAATGTATGTTTGTGTGTTCTTAAAATGCAGGAGCGTCCTCTACCAGAGAAATGGCAGAAGTTGGAGCGTTCCAGAGATTACCGAAATGGAAACCAGCTCAGAGAATACCAGTTGGAGGGAATGAACTGGTTGCTGTTCAACTGGTACAACAGGTGACTATGCAACCAGTCAAAGCAGTTTTAGTGGTAACGGTGTATGAAATCAGTTGAAATTCAATCACATTAGACTCAAAACTAAAGTCGACCTCAGTGACTAGAAACTGACAGATTAAAATAAGGCTCCTTTTGAAATTCACAACCACAACTAAACACAGACTTTGGGCTTTGTTGGCTGGTTTTCAAGTTAAAATTTGGGCTGAAAGTGGACAAGAAGACATGAGAACTCTTAACATATATGAACACACCATGCTACAACTGTAAGGATCATACATCCAAACCTTAATCCAGAGTAACCCAGAGCAAAGTCAGCCTTGTTTCAAAAACAGATTCCTACCACTAAAAAAAAAAAAATGTGGAAGTGAGGTGCAGAAAATCTCTTGGAGGATTTCCTGTTCTTGTAAAATATTAAAAGTCGCAACACCTGCACAAAAAACATATTTCTATGTTCATTATTGCCACTGTGATAGTTTTCCAAGGCTAAAGAACTGTCTTCCACTTGATTTACTGTAGATTTAAACAAAAGCCTAAAAATAACTGTGTGAGTGAAAGTTCATGTCTCCTGAAATGCATCCAAGCACTTGTTATCCTTAATGATTAGGCTCATTATTTAATGTTGCTGTTGCCAAAAATGCAACCCCCCAGAGCCTCTTAAATAGATTCAAATTTTAAGTGTATTTTAAAACAATCCTGGCTGACTTTCCGTAATGCTATGGAAGAGAACTCACCTTAAGTGCTTTCATTGTATGTGACAAGGACAAAATTTGAAGTCCTACGTTGCATCTACTGTACAAAGATAACTTTTAACAGTGAGCAAATGCTAATGAGACCTCAACACTGTGAGATAGATGTCTCCAAAACTTCCCAGAAGTGTTTGTGTGGATACAAGAAACAATTGCAGTTCACACAATCCTGCTTTCTCTGTTGTGTCAGTGTGTTTTATTAAGACAGAGAAAACACACTATCATCATTTAGCAATAAACACTAAAACAAAAAAAAACAAAGTTGTAAAAAAAATCTGTTATGCTGCAGTGACTAATATTTTACACTATTTCTAAGAAATTAAGTGTAAATGGGACCAGAAGCCTGTCTCAGCTGTTTTAGTGCACTGCAAGATACAAAGTTTGTTATTGGTATTATTTTTTTTTTATTATTATGTACACAATGTGTAGATGGAGAGGAGGTCCCTCAGCAATCTAAATCTATAGCAGCATAACTAAGAGATGGTTTAGAGTCACCTGAACCAGCTCTCACTTTCAGCTTTATCAAAAAGGAAAGTTTTAAGCGTAGTCTTAGAAGTAGAGAGGGTGTCTGCTTCCTGAACTGCTTCCTAGATATGAGTTAAAGGAGATATCCTGGTCAAAGATTACTCCAAGATTCTGAACTATGTACACCTTGTTTTGTTTAACTCAAGCACCAGTTCTTGGAGGCTATTGCAGGATAACCTCTGAGTCATACAGTAACCTCTGGACCATATGACATTTACTCTTTCACCCGCAGCTCACTTGTGTAATGTCTACATACAGTATGTTCAGGGCACCAGTTCATATCTGAAAGCAGATTATGTCACTGCTGTGTTACTCTACAAAGGTACTCAGGTAATCACCTTTCAGCTAACGGCTAATGGTAGCTTCTAAAGCAACCATACAGTTGCACATGGTCAGCGACGTAGAACAGAAAAAGAAGTTGTGGCTGTAGTCTACATTTTGGTTCAAAGATATATGACTAAAATTAGTTTTGTATTTGTAATTTTGTCATTAATTATTTTAGTAAGCAGCATAAATTGATGCATGATGAAGATTTTACCAGAGCACAAGGCTCCTCCTGCCTTGTGTTGTTCCGTCTCACCATGTTTTCCTTCCTTCCTAGAAAAAATTGCATACTGGCAGATGAAATGGGTTTGGGAAAGACCATCCAGTCCATCACCTTTCTGTATGAGATCTTCAACATGGGGATCCGTGGGCCCTTCCTCATCATCGCCCCTCTCTCCACCATCACCAACTGGGAGAGGGAGTTCCGCACGTGGACGCACATGAACGTCATCGTATATCACGGCTCGCAGATAAGCCGGCAGATGATCCTGCAATACGAGATGTTTCACAGAGACCCACAGGTGATCAGGATGTGATAATCATCGCCATCGCTGCTTATCAATTACAGAGTGAAGGAGTCAGCTGTCTGATGTTTTATAAATAGAGTAGTGAGGATGTCTGGCCTTTTATTTGTAGTCAGGTGAGCACAACACGTCCTAACATTAATGCAGAAGTGAGGAAATTATCACAATAAACTGCTGTTGCCTTCTTAAAAGGCGATCTGGTTGCTCTGCTGTGATTCACAGGCTGCCTGCTGGCAGTGGGTTAATTGATTTTGTTTTTTTGGTGAAGAGTGAGGCACGTGTGTGAGAGGCGTTTAGGACCCTACAAAGCATACAGTAGGTTAGCTGTGATTTGGAAAACCTCAGAGCTGACTGGTCTTTATCAGTCACACGAGCTGCTAACCTCCCAGAGAAACAAACATCATCTGGTTCTTTTTTGGGACTGTGAGCCTTCTAAGTTGTCTATGAAAGTGAACTAGTTCATTTTAATGTGCGGCAACTAAACTTTGAGGCTACTCCTATAAAGTGTGAACTGCCTGCTGGTCATTTAAATCTTCATAGATTTATGGATAAACACTGCCTGGCCCAAATAACAAAAGTCACTACCTGGATTTCATTAAGCAAATAAGTAAGAGCCTTAATTGGATAATTACTGCAGTGATTAATATGTTTCAGATGGCAACACAATGAGGTCAGCTACTACCTGAATCTACTGAATGACCAGGTTTTTCCATCAATGGATTTTTCCTTCCCTGGTGGTGCCGACATATTCCGAGATTACAATGCCAGGGTTCATTGGGCTCAAACTGTGAAGGAGCGGTTCAGGGAGCGCGAGACATTATTTTCACACATGGGTTGGTCACAGAGTCCAGACTGAACCCCAGTGAGAATCGTTAGGATGTGCTGGAGAAGACTTCCCATTGTCACAAGGTCTTGGTGATGAATTAATGCAACTCTGCATAGAAATAAATGCTGTAACATCGCATAAGCTTATTGAAACGATGGCAAGGCAAGCAAAAGGCAGTGCAAGAAGTATTAGTGTAACTCTTTATGACCAGTGGTTTTTTTGTTGTGTATAGTTTTTAATTCCTCCTTATTTCATACATTCTCACACAGTCCTCTACAGAATACTTAGTTGTTTGCATTGTTGTGGACAAGATGAAGTGGATTTTGGAGGGACTTAACGTCAAGACATTTTTGAAAAAGATCCTATTGAACTAGACAGAAGTGTTGAATAAAGCTGTGATAACACAGCATATCTGCTTCTGCTGACATAAACATAAGTAAGAAGGAATCCTTTAGGGTACTGGTACTAAAAAAGTTTACACTAGCACATAATGAATTTTTGTTGTGATTTCATTACGTCTTTTTGTCTGGGGTCTTAAATCAGTCTATTTTCTGTGTTTTATTCTTCATATGATAAAGAGTATTTAGGATAATCTTTACTAAACTATGATGTAGCTTAACATGTTTCCTTTTCCCTCAGTAGTGTTTCTGTCATTCTGTCTCCATCCTCCATGCTTAGGGACATTTGCAGTGTGTGCAACACTGTGGATGGGACAGACGTACATAACACGATCTTTTTTTCCCCAGCCTCACTCTTGTTGTTCATTAACCATTTTATGGTGGCACATTTCTGTTAACTACATATTAGTGTAGTAGTACACATACATAGTGTAAGTAGCGTTCCAGTACAATAACCCCTTTCTTGTCTTTAATAATCTCTGGTGTCTTTATAGGATTCTTTCTGATGCTAAATGAACATAGAGCACGGTTCTAATTTACAGTACTGTTTTTTTTTTATTTACTGAAAAGTAGGAAAATGGCAAAGAGTATAAAATAGCTGAATGAAATCCAACCACATGTCCTATCGATGACTTCTCTTTCACCCACAGGGTAACACTATCCCAGGTGTGCTGAAGTTTCATGGGTTAATCACCACCTTCGAGATGATCATGGCCGATTGTCCCGAGCTGAAGAAGCTGCACTGGCGCTGTGTGGTGATCGACGAAGCTCACAGGCTGAAGAACAGAAACTGCAAACTGCTTGAAGGACTCAAACTCATGAACCTGGTCAGTTTGTGGTATTGCAGTTCTTTGACATATTTGGCTTCACACATGTAAGAACTTTGATTGATTTGTAGATTTATGACAGTAGGATTTATGTGATTTTTTTGTTTTGTTTTCTCTTTCCTTGTTTCTAACAGGAACACAAAGTTTTGCTGACAGGAACACCTCTTCAAAACTCTGTGGAGGAGTTGTTCAGCTTGTTGAACTTCCTGGAACCACAGCAGTTTCCCTCAGAAAGCACTTTTCTGGAAGAGTTTGGAGACCTCAAGACAGACGAACAGGTTTGGTCAGATTAGTGTCTTCATTTTTTACTTTTATTTTTATCTTCACAAATCTTCATTTGTGAAGATTTTGTGATACTAATTTGTGATACTAATCTTTTACTATCTAAATGATGCATGGTGATTTAGATCCAGTATCACAGACCTAAGCCAGACCCAAACTCTCTGTGCACCACAACTCATGCATCAGATCCATGTGTTTACAGGCCTTAGTGTCACAGAAACAACTATTAGCCTTTGTAAAACATAATTAACCATCAGTGTTTTGATCTGGATTCAGCCTGTTTCCTATTCAGGTACTATAGCCAGCTGCCAGCCATCTTTCCATTCCAAAAATTAATATACATTTTTTCTACACCAGTGAATCAAAGAAAGATATTTTCATCCCCATGGTGACAAAAGTCTTTGGAAATACCTACAAACTGCAATTTGAGTTTTTTCAATCACTGCTGGTTAATTTTCCATAAGGAAAACTGACAGTTACCTTAGTGGGTTAGGTTTTTGCTATGGAAGGCAGCTATAGGAAGTGATGACATTTCTAGAGATGCTCAATTGATCAGCTGGAGACTGGAATGAGCTGATTTTAAGCTTTATTAGCTGGTCAGTCTGATAAATCAGATTCTGGGCTGATCACATTTACACAGGCATTGGGCTGATGTCACACACTAGAGTGCAGTGTAGCAGTGAGAATTTCCGCTCCTCTCTCATGGAGTTGTTCACCCCATCGTTCTGGGTCACACGAAGCCATGCTGCAGGCTTGTAGTGCTGAATTGGAGCTGGACATAGGACGACACTTCCTTCTTTTAGGGGCAAAAATCTCACAAAGCTTGGAAAGAAAAGAAACCTGAATCGGCAGGTCGGCTCATTAAAACATCAGATAAATCAGAATTTGCCCAGAAAATTGCAACCGGTGCATCTCTAGACATTTGTATTAAGCGAGCGCAAATATTGCTATTTATTCTCATCCCCTTTGTTTTTCAGTAGTTTTGTGTTTCGTATTACCTGGGCTCACTCTTAGTGTATACGTAAGGATACATTTATATTAATTCTCCTCTGTTGTTTCCAACAGGTGAAGAAGCTGCAGGCCATTTTGAAGCCAATGATGTTGAGGAGATTAAAAGACGATGTAGAAAAAAATCTGGCGCCTAAAGAAGAAACCATCATAGAGGTGGGTCTTTGTGTGCGTTTGACATAAACACAAGATGTATATTTGTACTATTACTATGTTTAAATAACACTAAGATGGAAAGATCTTTTATCCCACTTCTTCTTGTTTTATGGTGAATTTAATTAGTCAGTCAAAACATGATGACAAAAGCTACAATAATGAGTCCAGTAATGAGTCTTTTTATCATAATTATTAGTCTTTGGTTTCTATTAGTGCCTTTAATCTCTACCAATTTTGAAATTAAATTAAGAAGTTAATTAAAATGAGAAAAAATCAGCAGGAAGATCCTTGGTTCAAACTCACCTTCTCTCGTCTCTGTGTGGAATTTGCATCCGGTTTCATCTTACAGTTCAAAAATGCAGAGCCGCAAGGGGAGAAAAAATGAATTTGTGCACACAGATTACTCAATTCATGCTCTCAATTTATGGTTTGCAGCATCAGACAGCTGCTTTCAAGCTCAGTCTGTCGCTCTCTGGCAGCTGAAATAAAGCCACAAAACCACTACAGAGTAGTAAAAGGGTAACTGTCTTCATCACACAGGACAGTATATGTCAGAACTTTATACAGTGCTGTGGAAAGTAAACCTTTGTGATTTTTTTGTTGTTGTTGTTTTTTGCATAATTGTTACACTTAAATGATTCAGATCATAAAACAAATTTTAATATTACACAAAGACAAGCTGAGTGAATACAAAATGCAGTTTTAAAATGATGGTTTCTTTTATTAAGGGGAAAAAAGCTGTCCAAACCTGCCACCCCGTGCTACATCATGAATGAACTGTGATTAACCACATTTTTTTGAAAATGGATTTCAATTTCACTTTCCATCCAGGCCTGATTACTGTCAAATCTGTTGAATCAGGTGAAAACCCTAAAATATCTCAAAATTAACACATGCTGCAATCCAAAGAAATTCAAGAAAAAATGAGAAACATTGACATGTATCAGTCTGGTAAGTGTTCCAAAGCCTTACTTTGGGACTCCAGCAAACCACAGTGAAAGCAATTATCCACAAATGGAGAAAGCATGGAACAATGGTGAACCTTCCCAGCTGTGGTCGGCCTACCAAAATTACTCCAAGAACACAATGACAACTCATCCAGGAGGTCATTAAAGAACCCGCAACAACATCAAGAACTGCAGGCCTCATTTGCCTCAGTTAAGGTCAGTGTTTATGATTCAATAATAAGAAAGAGATCGGGCAAAAATGGCCTCCATGGGAGAGTTCCAAGGTGAAAGCCACTGCTGAACAGAAAGAACACAAATTTGGGGTAAAGATTTTGTGGACTGATGAGACAAAAGTAGAAATTTTTGGAAAGTGTGCATCCTGTTACATCTGGTGTAAACTAACACATATCACAGCATTTCATAAAAAGAACATCAAATCAACAGTCATTGTTGTGGTAGTGTGATGGTCTGGAGTTGCTTTGCAGCTTCAGGACCTAGATAACTTGCCATAATTGATGGAACCATGAATTCTGCTCTCCACCATGAAATCCTGAAGGAGAATGTCCAGCCATCAGTTTGTGACCTCAAGCTCAAGCGCACTTGGGTTATGCACCAGGACAGTGATCCAAAACACACCACTAGGTTAAGATGTTGAAGTGGTCTAGTCAAAGTTCGGGCTTTATTGTGATTGAGATCCTGTGGCTTTCCATAACACTTTTAATGTGGCACCTCTGATGGGCTGCCCAGCTTACGAAACAGCAGAAGTGCCAAATGCAAAAGGTTTATTGATTGTCCAGTTTTTTGGTTATAAACTCAAATGAGTGCAATTTATACTTAATTGTGTCATTTAAGTTACTATACAATAGGTGGAGAAAACACCAGTGTACAACAACACTTTTGTTCTATATGTTCGTTTTCTTGTAGGTGGAGCTGACCAACATTCAGAAGAAATACTACCGAGCCATTTTAGAGAAGAACTTCTCCTTTCTGTCCAAAGGAGCGAACCAGCACAACATGCCCAACCTCATTAACACTATGATGGAGCTCCGCAAGTGCTGCAACCACCCATACCTTATCACAGGTATAACAGAGAACACACACATACACACATGCATACATGATGCAAGTGCCAGACTTTCTGTGAGGAAGAAAATCTTTAATAATTCAAGGCAGCATTTCTCACAGTCATGTTGTGTGACCTTCTTCTGCCACAGTTGTGAGTGCATCTCTTTA
>OMLM01000570.1:3293-35437 GCA_900302695.1 Helostoma temminkii
TTTGAAAGCACCCCACTCCTGTGAAGTTCAAAAGAGAAGTATGTACCATCTCATAGGTATCTTTGGGGACTGGGGTACAGGTACGAGGGCCGTAAGGGCAGCAGTAGGTGGAGTCTCACATGTATGGAAATCTACTATTTCTATCATCTCTCCATCCAAGATATTAATCAACATAACAGTATTGGGGGAACAACAAAGCAGCACATTCCCTGGCTTAAAAAAAAGGGTAAAAATAGCAATAATGAGCAGCTATGGGCTATTACTTTCTACCATCTGATGATCATACTTACTCTAGAAAAGGTGATTAAATAAAGCAGTGATGCAGAGCTGCGACGTTATTAAAAAGGAGTTAAATTGCACAATTATGACATAGACATAATGCAGTTATATAAGGTCAGCCTACTTATGTCATTTCACTAAACTCTTTTAAAATGGTGTTAAATGGAACAAAAAAAAAGAGAAAGAAACATTTTGAAAATCACTGCATGCAAACTTATACTTATCTCCAAAACCTCAAACTCATAATAGAAAGGAAATAAGTGTAAGGGAAGAAAAGGCAGAACAAATGAGGCGGTAGTAGCTGTAGGGAAATTAATGTCCTCTATGACTCACTGTATTTTACATTTAAATATTTACTTCAAGGATAGGAACTATCCAGGACTTCTTATTTTACACTATTTTAAATATTGTATTGATTCTGCAGCTCAGGGGCTACTTGAAATGCCAGTGTTCAGTTCAATGTAGTTCATCTGACTTTCACAGACAACACTGAGGGTGAAACTAACATTTTTTTTTAATAAATGAATCTGCTGGTTTGTAAATTAATAGTTTAGGCTATGAAATGTGATCATGTAGGCAGCATAGTGATACAGTGGTAAGCGTTTTTTTTCCAGGTACTTCAGTTTCCTCACACAGTCCAAAGACATGCAGTTTGGTTAGTTGGATGGTAAATTGCTGGCACTGTAGGTGTGAACGGTTGTCTGTGTCTGTATGTCTACGTGACAGACTGCCAACCTGTCCAGGGTGTACCGCGCTTTTGCTCAGTGATAACTGGGATTATGTCCAAAACCCCAGCAAACATTAACAGGATAACTGGTTTGGATAGTGGATCGGGGTTGTCACTTATTGAAACTCCTCTAAGCAGAAGATGACATCTTAGAGTGACTTAATTTTTTAGTACAAAAATAAAAGCAGCTGCAACAGTAAATCAATTATAAAACGTTTATTTTAAGTCTTAGAATTAATGGTTTATTCATTGAAATCATTTCCCAACCATGTGTTTTAATAAGCTTTAAGTTTTTGTTTTATACTGTAGAAAGTGAAAATGATAAAATCTCTGATACTGAACAAACGGCCATATTATACAATCTTAGAACTGCCCAGTTCTTTTCTGGTGAGAGTGTTAAAATAAGACATGCTTAAGGTCAGGAAAAGTTGGTCAAAGTCAAAATAATGTGATGTAATGAGATTTGGCACAGTTACCCAACTATCTGCCTTGACTTCCTCTCAAACAGTTACAACGCTGATACTTCCACAGTTACGCAGTAAAACAGTTACTGTATAAATAAGCAAAACCAAAGCAGTGTTTTTGTTTGGGTGACAACAGATACAAGTCTTCATGCGCTATCATCTCTAATGGGTTTATTATTCAGCTGAATCTCAACTGTAAATAATAGTGGAGTAGAATTAAAAATTTACTGGAGAATAAGACAAATGCCACAGTAACAGAACAGCAGAAACTCTGAAAATATCCTCTTTCTATCTCTTTTTCTACAGAAATCACCTCCAAACACAGACAGGCACACACAATAACACTAAGTCAAACATATGGGCAATCATACTAGACGTCATCCACCCAGAGAAGTATCATCCGGCCCTCACACTGCGATGTGCAGCGAGATGAGATGAGGATGCACTGCAACTGATACAGAAAACATATGACAGAAACATTCACTTTCACACATGACATCTGGAGTGAAAAAGAAACAGAAAGAAGAATCTTGTTTCCATCCAGCTGTCAAATGGGTATCTGATTAATTCATTAATTCAATTCCTGTGAACTAGAGGTTTGTTTCCCAAAAAAGACTTTCAAGATATTTTAAAACAGACTGAATTAGAATTAGTCCAAATTAGCAGAAGCTAATTACACAATAAAGAATGTGACTGTGTTCTAGCTGTGCTCGTGCTCCAATTACTCTATGTATGATTTGTCTAAAATCATTAAGAGGAAAACTGGGAGCAAATTTGTCTCCTAGAGGAGCGATGTGTCTGGCTGATGTGTTTCTGCTGACAAATAAACTAATATGTGTTGTAGACTGATAAACATATGCATTGTTGGTTTTAGTGTCTGTATGGTTATTGATGAAAATGCAATTAATCCTTCAAGCATCACTTACTAAATTGCCATGATGCCCCCCTATAATTAACCATCCTACGTTGTGGCATGTTCAAGTGTTACTAGGTCCTAGTAGGATTGAAATCAAGTGTTTCACAGAAAAGTGATCTGGTGCTCAAATACACTTAAGTCAACATGTACAGATCCCATCACACAGGGTATTTAACAGGACAAGACAAAGCACTGCTGCTTCTGTCCACTGTCTTTCCAAAAGAAGATGGTTACTGTATTTAAGGTCTCACTGATAAAAACTGACTCATATTTCTCAACAACTCAGCTTTGAAATGCTTTCTTTATTTGGCTATGTTTTTCCCTCTCTATTGTGTCACTCGGTTTTATCGAAAAGAGGTCCAAAAGTACAAACAAGTGTTGAAGAAAAAGCTAAAAAATGTGGAGCAAAGCAAAAAAAAAAAGTAAAGAATAAAACATAAAAAATACATGTCTCTCTCTCTCTCTCTCTCTCTCTCTCTCTCTCTCTCCCTCTCTGTCTCGCTTTCATTCTCTCAACATTCACAGTGGTCTTGAAAACAAAATCCCATTTTGAAAAGAAAAAAAAATGAGAACACTGTGAAGAATGCACAAAAGAGTGGAGAGAAACAAGGTAAATGTCTAAAGGTGCTGAAGAAAGAAAAAAAAACACACTCTTGTGGTTTCTGGCAGTGAGACCCTTCAGTCTCTTATGTTTCCCTCTCTCTTCCTCTCATACATACAACTCACAGACGAAAAGTCATCCAACCCCTTAGAGCATTCAGCCTGACAAAAAAGAAAAGGATGAAAAACACTTATTTTTGATGGCTTCTTCAAAGACCATTACTGGCGCCTTTGAAAAGTTACCAGAGGGTGGAAGTTCTTTCGAGTGTCAGAGAGCAGAGTGGAGAGGTTGCAAAAGGTTGAGGTAGCCACCCTCTTCTTCTTCTTCTCCTTTTTTGCGCTTCTTGTTCGTTTTTCCTCCTCATTTCTGGGCTCTGATGGAATACTAAGTAAACAAGATCAAGGCAGGACTGTGATACTCAGAGACTTGCAGAGGCCTCAGCAGCTGTCTGAGAGGAACACTTAAGCCCACAGAAAGATAAAGTGGTTTTTGGTAAGAGGAGCGGCCCAATCAGCTATTCACTTTCTCACAGCAGAAAGCCTGCCGCGGGATAAGAATACACAGAAGTCAAGCGAGCGACGCGTTTATCTATGGGACATTTTTAGAGAAAGGCTCACCGGAGAGGTGATGGGGAGTTTGTGTGATTGTACACGTATCACAGTGGTGGGAACGTTAACCTCTGGAGAGGGTTGCTGTTAGACTTAGCATTAAAAGTGACTGGTTTGGACCCTAAGTTCCAATTAAGGAAACTCAGAATTGCTTGCTAGTTGGTCAAACAGCTTAAGAAAGCCTCTCCACCCACATCTTTTAGATGTAGGATTATGGAAGTTTTGGCCAACCACTGTTGTAACTTTAACACATTCGCAGTTACTCCATGACTCCCTTAAATAGCAAAGTGAGACTGGAGCAAGGTTTTGAATTTCTCTCTCTAGCTTTTTATTTATTACACATCTATTTACTCTTTTCATGTATGTCTCCATGCACCAGTATCCCCTTATTTAAAATCATACTGCATCTCACCCATCTCTTTGATTGTCTATGAGCTTGAAATGTGGCTGTTGAGTACTGTAAAATCGTTTGATTTGTAAGGTGGGTGCAGGCCATTCAGATCACTTCATTGTAATATATAACAGCTTGGATCCAAGAATGTGGCAATAATTTGATGATGGCTTTTTCATGTTACATGACAAAAACACCCGAACAATGTGCCCCTGCACAAATGTCCTTAAGAACGATTTTCTAAGCTTGATGTGAAAGAGTATGTGCAGTCTACATAGACACATGCCTTCAACCTCATTCAAGTATATGGGATGGAAAAAAATGTATTATTGTCCATTAAGGGCCAACTCTGATGAAGCAGCCAGCCTGTCCATGGTTGTGGAATAAGGTGTTCAAGAATCACATGAGGGTAATTATTGTGTGCCTGCATGTTTTGTTGGCATCTCTACATGCTTTTGGCCCAGTTGCAAGTACTTTCCCACAGTTTCCTTTTTAAGTGAAGACATGTGGCCAAAAAATGAATATATTAAAAGTTGAATAAATTAAAATGACTGAATATATATTTAAGTTTGTGCCATTGTGATACCAAGATCAGTAGGTTCTCTTGTTTTTTGCAGTGACATCCTTGATTTGGGAGACTAAAAAGCATGTCAAGGTGTTGTTGACTGTGTGCTCATGGCTGACAGTAAAAGCCCTGTAGGGTGACATGTACAAATAATAACATTCTGCTGAAGGCTTTGACCAGTAAACATTGTTCTCTCTCTGTAAAAATGGTCCAACTGGGCAGACTTTCTGAACCCCATGCACACAGTTGAAGTTAGAATGGCTGGTCCACTGAGGGCTGAGGGGCTCACTTGGCAAAGCAAAACTGCTGGGTTGACTGGACCCACCTGTCAAAACAGTGGGGTATTAGTGGACATATCAGTCCAGGGCTGCACAGATGCCCCTCACCTGCTCCATAGATCTTTCATTTTCCTACCTTTACCTTCCAACTGTCTGCTTTTCTGCCTGTTGTGCCATCCTTTCCTCTGTGCCTGCCAAGTTCCCCTTTCTCTGATTAGTCAAGCTTTGCCTCCCTATTGTGTTCCCAGAATGAGATGTGGTGACTGGCAAACATTTATTTCACAGGCTTTTTTATACTGCCCAGCTAGAGAAATAGTCACATTTGCCTGAACATTCTGCTTTGTCTCCAAAAACAACTTATGTGACAGTTTCCCGAGAACTGCTCTATTTGTTTATTTTATCAATCTAGAGTTTCTCAGAGCAGAAGTGACAGAGAAAACTTCGGGAGCAAAGAATGAATCTGCAGTCAGCAAGAAATCAAATGTCATAATCAAAACCTCCTTCACTAAGAATAAGAACTTTGAATCCAAACTTTGACGAACAACACAGAAAAATAATAGCGAGTCATGTTGCAATCATAAAGGCTCTTGAGATTCAATGAGGCAAAATGCTATAGCCTTGAACCTCAATTCTACTACAACACGAGCAGGCGCATTTTACTGTTTAATACCAGAGTACTATTAAACAGCTAGGTCTCTGTGACTGTAAGCAGCCAACACCTCGCTTATTCTCGTCCTTGGGCTCCTGTACAATCGACAAAGCATAATGTGCTCAGGGTCCCAAACCATCATCCTTGAATCAAGTGGCAAGCCTGCGTGTTTAAAATGAACAGAGGTGGAGTATATTCAAGCCAGAGATCGAGAGTGGTGGTGAAAGAGAAGAGCAACAAGAGCAGAGAAAGAGAGAGAGAGAGAGAGAGAAGGGAGTGTGAAAACAGAGGGGGGAGTAAAAAAGGGGAGTATAAAGGGGATTATGATGAAGAGGAAGAAAATTAGGAAGGGAAATTAGAAGAAGGAGACAAGGAATAGGTGTGTCCCACCAAGTGTGTAAAGACTACTTTTCCCTTCTCCACCTCCACAGCATAGTCCCTGACCTTGAGAGGACAAAGTGGAGAGTGGGGGCGGGGAGGTGGCAATGGCATATCTTCAATGGTATTTCTTCAGAGCATGTCGTAATCTTTCTCCACGTACACACACATATATGGTGTACACACATAGATCATAGAACATCAAACGCATGAAATCCTGCAGCATTTGTCATGTTCGAGCCAAAGTATAGGTGGCACTGTGTGTGTGTGTTTGTGTGAAGTGGCTGTGTGTTTATCGAGGGACATGCAGATACACTAAAAGGAGTCCTCTTGGTTAAATTGAGCCATTGTGAGGGTCACTGGTTTGAATTTTTTTTAAGAGGTTGAAGCCATTGAGCAAAACACTGAACTATCTGGATAAGAGTGTCATCAATTATTTACTACATAGACCGAGCAGGCGTTGCCGTTGTTGCATCATACAGTAAATTTCCTAGAGCCTCATCATAGTGCTGTGTCAAAGTGACAGATAAATGCACCTTTCCTAGAAATGCACTGCGCCTGACAGGGACAAAGCAATGAATTTTAAAGGAAACATTTGTGATGTAATGGTTCAGTCTGATGTTTTGTTTTTAGATTTAGACTATTAAATAATTCTCTTGCACCTATTTATTGTTTGTGACTCATATATGAGTTAAAGAGTGAAAGAGTGCAATAGAGAAAGTAACTTAAACGTATGGTAGGTCTGTAGGACTGTCAACTGCAGGAAATCTCCCCAGGAGCCAAGAACTTTTTGAGGAACTTTTAAGTTCTAAAGCTGTAGTAAAATCCCTCCAAAAATTCCTGGTTAGAGGGTAGTCTGAAAGTCCAGCAACTATTGGAATGGACCTGCAACACTGCTGACTGGTCAAATACCATGCGGCATATTACACACCTGGTATCTTTAAAAACCTGCTGTACGTGTAAAAAGCAACGACCTTGCACTTCGGATACATCAGCCAGCTAATTAGCTTTATCTTCCTGGAGCCTAGGCCTTGCTGTGGAAATGTAAATCACACTTCCCTTGAGAATGTTTATATGGAAAGCCAAAAAGGTCATAATTTGTCTCCCTTTCCTGCCGTTCCGTGTTTAATACCCGTTTAATTTTGCCAGATGCCCCAGTAAATGGCACTGTGTTTATGAAAATGCAGTTCCAGAACTTTGGTTCCTGGGAAAGAAAAGTACCTGGAGCTTTTCTAATGGAAACAGGTCTTATATATAACAGACTACAGAATCACACGTGCACATTATCAGAGTATATAAAGACAGCAACCAAGTGACAAAGATAGATTATTTGCAAAAGCGAAAAACTCTGACAGGCAGATGAAGACGAACGACAGGGCTTCTTCATCTCTCTGGACACTTCACCCACTTTCATCACATTTCTCACACAAAACTTGTCTGTTTGACACAGTAAACAAAAAGGAATGAGTTGTTGAGAGGCAGTGTGACAGTTTGTTAGTGAATGTGGGGAGGATTTAGGAACATTACCAAGCTTTTATGAGCTTGTAAGCGTGTCAGTGCATATGCTTTACATGCTACCACTGAAGTATGCACAAACACTGAAGAAAAGACAATGGTAAAGTCAATGGTACTTGTAACATTTCCCAGATTTGCTCGCAAGGCCAAATCCCTTCAAATTAAAATTCTGTTTATTGTAGTTTTGTCCTTACATTGAGTATAACAACTCCCCTGTTTCATGAAGCTTAGCAGTTTATTAGATGTCTGACTTGTTCCTTTTTTTTATTTGAATTCCTGTGAAACCTCTTTCAGCACATGAAACAACTTCATAACTTGAAAACTGCATTTTTACAGCACCGTCGCTGGATGACTCTTAGACTTTATTGTATTACAAATTTTCACTGGGGTTTAATTAACTCAATGAGGGCTTGGTGTCCTCTGGATGATATCACCCACAGGAAGAATTTCACACTGACGTATAAGTAAAAGACATATTAACAACTACGCTGCTCAAAAAAAATAGAGGGAAGACATAATCATTCCAATGTAAGTCCAAGTCCATCACACTTCTGGGATATCAACCAATCTAGATAGGAAGCAACACTGATTGTAAATCAATTTTACCTGCTGTTGTGCAAATGGAACAGACAGCAGGTGGAAATTAGAGGCAATTAGCAAGACAACCCCTGCAAAGGAATGGATCTGTAGGTGGTGGCTACAGACCATTTCCCTGTTCTCATCCTTTCTGGCTGATTTTTGGTCACTTTTGCCAGTGCATTGCCACTAGAGGTAGCATTAGGTGGTGTCTGCAACCCACAGAAGTTGCTCAGGTAGTGCAGCTCATTCAGAATGGTACATCAATGCGCTCTGTGGCAGCAGGGTTTGCTGTGTCTCCCAGCACAGTGTCAAGTGCATGGAGGAGATACCAGGAGACAAGCCTGTACACCAGGAGATGTGGCGGGGGCCGTAGAAGGACAACAGCCCAGCAGCAGGACCGCTATCTGTTCCGTTGTGCAAGGAGGAACAGGAGGAGCACTGCCAGAGCCCTACAAAATGACCTCCAGCAGCCACTAATGTGCATGTTTCTGCTCAAACTGTCAGAAACAGACTCCATGAGACTGATATGAGGGCATATGCCAGAGAACACCAGGATTGGCAGATTCGCCACTGGTGCCCTGTGCTCTTCACGGATGAGAGCAGGTTCACACTGAGCTCATGTGACAGACATGACAGAGTCTGGAGACGCCATGGAGAATGTTCTGCTGCCTGGGTGAGTGATGGTCTGGGGAGGCATTTCCTTGGGGGGCCGCACAGACCTCTCTGTGCTAGCCAGAGATGCCCTGACTGCCATTAGGTACCGGGATGAGATGTCTTGACTGTAAGACCATATGCTGCTGCAGTGGGCCCTGGATTCCTTCTGAGGCATTATAATACAAGGCCTCATGTGGCTGGAGTGTGTCAGCAGTTCCTGCATGATGAAGGCATTGATACTATGGACTGGGCTGCCCATTTCCCAGACCTGAATCCAATCGAGCACCTCTGGGACATCATGTCTCATTTCATCCACCGACGCCACATCGCACCACAGACTGTCCAGGAGTTGACTGATGCCCTGATCTAGCTCTAGACATTTTCACCTGGAAGATTTCATTCATTGAGATCTAGGATGTGTCGTTTAAGTGTTCCCTTTCTTTTTTTGAGCAGTGTATATTATATAATGTGTTGTATACATATATGTATTGCAAATATATTTTGTGTGCAATAATGTTGTAATATGTATGTAATTTGTTACAAAACTAATTATTTCTTTCATTAAACACGTGTTTTATTTACAATGCAATAATGTTATGACATCACAAGAGAGTTTTTTTAAAGCCAGATGTATTATTTTAGTAATTAGTCTTTATAAAGCCATTAAGTGGGAAGTAGTAATGTTTGAAACTGGACCCAGACAACAACAACATTTTAAGGTGCTTCAGGTATTTCATGTCTCAAAATCTTTCTTGTCTGTTTATGGTGGAGTATGTGTTTAGTTCCATAGAGCTTAATGAAATTCACCCAGTGGTTTACCAGTTACTGGTAGGTTTTAAAGTGACTCTGGGCCTCCCCTTGTCCACAGCTGTGCGTATGTGGGCAGTGGGCTGCCTAATGGCACACATGTACTTTGGACAGAGCATGTTCCCTACCTACTGTGAATTTAACTGGGTTAAAGCTATCTTGCACTTGCTGAAGCAGCCAGATGACTGGCATCTGAATTCAGGACTATACACATAAAGGTATTTTGTTTGGGACTTTTACCACTGTAATCCAAGGTGGAGATTGGAGGCATTGGAAAAGTTTAAGGGCTACCTGGTCACAAGTAAGAAGATCCAAGGCAGGCTTTTGTGTTTCCTGTGTTATTCAGGCATTTTTAAATCTCTTAAAATGATGTCTACACATGTGTTCTGAAGAAATGGTCATTCCCAGGGAAGTCATAAAACACAGTGGTTCACCTGGTAGAAGACACCAGAAAATATGCATATACTCACTTAGATGAACTGGATGAATCTCACTCACTAGAACTGCCACACATGATGACAATGGCAGTCAAGAGTTAGAAGATCCATGTCATTATAACAACCCAGTCTCCTAAAAATTACATTCCTATACAACTAAACTGCTATCACTTAACATATCAATTAAATGTCCACAACAAATTGTTGTCTACCAAATTATGTTAAATGTCTTCAGTTACATCACAATTTTGTTATCATATTGTATATTTGCCTCTTACTTATCCATACAGTTATTTATTTCAGAATATCCTATGTATTTATTTTTGAAAAACCACATTACAAACTTTTAAGTCTTAAGTATTGTTGCAGTGGGACACTAAAGCATACAGATATATAGCCAATATTTATACATCTCTAACTGATGTTTTGAAATATTTTTTGATCTATCCATGCACCTGTACTGTAAGTGCTCACAATAACATCATTCCAGATGCACATGCATGCCTTTAGGTTTTCATTTTAATAAGTAATGGGAGTGGTTCTCCACCCTTAAAATGCCATTAGCCTCTGCTTACTTCCCTCTGCCTCCCCCTTCTCTCCCCTCTTTGCCCTTCCCAATCCAACGCTGAACACTGTGATTAGCTTTATGGAGCGAAGGCTGAAGGCAGATAGGAAAATGCTACAAATGATATTACTTTAAGCCTGAATAAGCACATGACACATGACATTATCATCACGCCGGATGGAGACACTATAAGAAGCCTATGAAATGCTGGGATCCACACTGCAAACCCTGCTGCACGATTGGATGAGCCCTTCCTAAGGGTTGTCTCGAGGCCCGGTGGGAAATTTACAGATAGGGGGACACAGTGAAATAAACTCTCTTAGTGTTATGTCAGCAGTTCAATTTACTGAGTGAAAAGCTGCAGGTTTGAGGCAGAAACACATATGACATTAAATTACATGTTAAAAAAATGTGCATGATGGAAAAAACATGGGATCGTTGAGGTGTCTGGTTCAATTTAGCGATAGAGGCCAGAGCCTAGAGCGAGTACACTTTGAAATAACCTTGTCATTTCAATCAAGAAATTATCCAGGTCCTGTCTGAATTTTGGCTCTCATCAAACATGTATTAGGCCTATTCTTCTGACAGTGACTTTGATCATGCTTGCCACATACAAGAAGAAAATGAAAAAAAAAAAAACATTATTGTTCTTGTTGTAGACTGGTTATACTGGTTTTATTGGCAATATGTCTAGTTGTAGTTATAACAAGATCAGTTATTAAATTATGTAAAACTTACTATCTCCCGGCGATCAGGTTCAGGCTTTACACAGAGTTACACTTTTACACATGCAGCACCCACTCAGAGAGGGGGTCCCTGGGTAGAGTTTGCTGGGGGCACAATGTGAAAATGTGTGTTTTGTTTAAACCACATTAAGGCAGAGCCAATCACATGTTTAGAGATTATGCGTAATGCATTCATGTTTGGTTTCATAAAGAAGAGAATACAACTGCAGAAAGCATGATAAATACTTCCTATATTGACCAGATCTACTGACAGGGAAAGCCCACTCAAGTTAGCTGCCAAGGCTAACATGCACTAGCATTAGCAGCTCCAGTGATACACGATCCTCTGGACAGCCAAACCTGCCGTGCCCGGCCCCACGGCACTGCTAACACTAGTGGCAGCGCCCACAGCAATCACCATGGTCTTGGTAGTAGGATGGAGTTCATATGACATGGGTATACTCATAACTACTTATAGTTAGCATATCAAATATGTGTGTGCAGTTTTTTTTCCACTATGTACTGTGTTTTTATTAGCTTTTAAACATATGTGTTCATGTGTTTAAGATTATGTCCATGTTTGTTTTGGCAAATCTTTTTACGACTCATGGATATGTATGCACATTCTGTTGTGTGTGCGTATTCCCTTGCATGGTGATATGGGCAGCATGTGTGTCCGTGCATGTAAACATCCTGGCGCTTAAAAGCCCTAATCTGTTTCCCTTCCCTGGTAATTACACTGACTAACGAGCAAAGCATGGGGATGCAAATGCTGGGAGAGAGAGAAGAGAGAAGGATGGAGGGAGGACAGGAGAGAAGAGGTGAAGACAACAGACAGATGGTGATTTTTTTTTTATGTGAGCATCCATGTCTCTGAAAATCACATGTGTAGGCCTCTATGTGTGTCTACATACATACTACATATCCATACAGTTTGTAAGTGAGTGAGTGTGAGTGTGTGTGTGTTTGGGTATGTGAGTGTGTGCATGTCAGGGCCAGATGCCCACATCTAAAAGCCCATCTGTGAGGAGAGCCCGGCCAGACCACTAATCAGGCAATCCATCACTTCTCTACCTGCCACTGGCCATTACTCGTGAGCCACTCACACGAGTCACACACACACAAACACACACATCTGTCACAGCCACAAACTTTGGTTTATCCACACACACCCTCTGCTACATGTGCATATTGGTAGAGTGAGTGTTTGTGTCTGTGTGAAAAAGAGACAAGGTCCTGAAAGCTGATGAAAAACTAACTAATTACAAAAAAATTACCAGGTTGCTCCTCGCATATTAAGGTCAAACACTCATACACACGGCCTCTAACATGTGCTCATTAGCATTTCAGTGGATTTCTGCAAATTCACATAACCAAATAGTCAAACATGCACTCATGGGCGCAACACTGCTTAAGAGGGTAAACTCTCAAATACCCACATACTGTGTATGATATATGTATGGCTCCAGCTGGATTTGCAATATTTAACAACAGCTTGCGGATTGCACCCTGGTGGCCTAATGGTTACACCACATGCCACATAAGAGCAATGTTCATTAATTCCGGCTGCAGACCTGTGTTACACGTGTTACATGTCATACGCAACCTCTCTCCCTTTGTTTCCAGTGTGCTTCAGTATCAGCAGCCCAGTTAAGGAGAAAATGCCCACAACATAATAAAAAAAGAAAAACACTATTGATTAAAATTCAACTGCTTCTGCACTATATATATGCTGTTTTCTCTCTTCCTTCAATTTCAGTTGCAGCTTTCCTTTTTAAACTCATCTGCCAAGAGGAAGTATTTTCACAAATTAGCTCTCTTAATATGAAATTTAGGAGGTGATGACCATCAGATCAATCGTGAGTCTATGTGATCAACAGTTAGCCACAACCCCCTCCTGTGTATAAGTCATAAAAATTTTTACATTCATCTCTGTAAAAGAAATTCCTTGTCATGATTTAGCAAATGAGGACCTTATTGATATTGAAGCAGGCATCGGCTCCCTTTAGTTGGTTTTATGTAATACTGCCTTCCTATCAGTTAGCATTTATTCCCTCTCATTCCTTCTGTATCTTCCCATCTCCTCAGCTGTCTAGTATTTCTGTCCTTGCCTCATAAAGGTAGAGGGAACTGGAGATGTGTAATGAGCTCCTTAGCCATATTACAGACAACACACACACGCGGGGTAAAATCCACCTGTGTCTGTGTAAGTGTGTGTTAGCCTGCGGCAATGGCTGCATGATATGCTGTCTGATCGCTGCTGTAGAAGCAAGAGGGATTTCATCTGGCTCTGAATGAAACACTTTTGAAACTAAAGGCAGTAGGAGGCTGCCAGAGCGTGTGTGTGCGCACACACACACACACACATAAACACACAGAGACGCACACATAATAGTAAAATGCACATAGACAAGAAAGATAACAACAAGCACATGGGACTGGCACAAAAAAACCAAAAAAAACAGAAGCACACACACAAGCCTACACAAACATTATTTAAGCTGTAAACACTAAACAGTGCCATTGCAGTACACGCAAGAGCCAAATCTCACACACCAATCTATGAACATCAACAGCCCTACATCCAGTCATGTGTGTTTATTTGATTGATGTTTCATCCCCAAAGCTTAACATACACTGCTTTTATCAAAACTATTTAACCTAGCCAACAAAATGAATCTGCTATTAAGTTCATGTACATAAATATGTACAACAGCACCTAATAGCACCAGTCTCTCAAACACACAGTACATTCAAGACAGTTTGTCACACACACCAGTCATAGACACACAAATTTGCTGAAATGCCAGAGAAATGAGTATTAGGAAGAGTTAACTGGGAAATGCCACATAAATAAATAATAATCACAAATATTGTTGGACACTGGGGTTGATTTCTTAGGTGTTTGGGAGCCAGAGCACCCAAAGGGTACTTGCAAATACATGAAAGAAGAGAAGGGCCTAGGACAGAATAGTTATGGTTTACTGCAATGCAAGTTTTGGTCTTTACATTTTGATTAGGTTCAGTGCACGATTTGCATTGCTTACTCACCTATTTGACTCCAATTATTGCTCCAACACCTTAAACACATATTCTGTGCCAAAGGCATTTTGGAGTTCGGTGCCTTGTCCGAGAACATTTTAACATGTGGCCTGGAGGAGCAGAGGATCACGTAGCAAATAAGCTTCCTAGAGCAATAGTCTTATAAGACTGGCTAGATTCCTGACAACAACAACTATTCATATCTGTGTGTGTGTGTGTCTGTGTGAGCATGTGTGTGTGTGTGTGTGTGAGGGAGAGAGATACTGTATGTAGTGGCTGGAGTGTGAAGCTGCAACCCTGTGGTGCTGCAGTGATGTGGAGGTGTTGGGAAACGGCACACACACTGAGCTAAAACACCACCCACTGATGCCACGTCCCTCAATGGACCTTCACTCTCACACATCCATGTCTACATGCCCACTCACACCAACAAAAGACAGGACAATATACTCAAAGAGACAGCTTGTACCCCAAAACAAGGGTCCAATGCAATAACTTTGCATAGCGTGAATCATTTCTTTTGGACGACGGGAGTAGAACTGTAATATCCATATGAAGTTTCTGTTCTTGTTTGTGCGAGTGTGTGAGTCAGGGACACCCAGGGAACCAAGAGGAGACATAGCATTCATTGCCATCTGTTTTCCAGCCCGACAATTAGGACACAGTCTGAGCAGCAGAAGCCAAGTTTGCCCTAATGCAATATTCTGTCTGACACACACTCACACATACACACAAGACAGATACACACCTCCTCCCCTGTGTGGTGCCTGTCGATCGATAGCATGCCTTGTCTGCCACTCTCCTGCTCACAGTGCCGGACTGTAAATCACATAGATAAGCCTAGACCTATAAAGTACAGGACCTGAAGGCCTCTTGGGCACTAGCACACACACTCACACAGGCATACACACACAGGATGGATGGGTTGCCAAAAGGAACAAAGGCAGTGAAAAAGCAGAGGAGTAAAAAAAGAAAGAAAAAAAAAGCACTTGCTGCATTAATCTCAATGCTGGGAATTAACGTTGAAACAACTACAGATGCACGCATGCATGCACATGCTCTTAACATGATTTAATGACCATATATTTCCAATCATGGTTAAATATTTAACAGCAGACAACAACATAAGCAACGCAGCAATAAAGCCGAAACCATCTCTAACATAATTAAAGTTTTATTGTATTAGCAGTGGCAAGGGAGAAGCTGTAAATGAGTTAAATTGCAATTTTCTGGCACATATGCTGGCTGTAGCATGTAAATGGTTACCACACACAACAACACAAAAACATTTCACACGCAATTCAAAGAATTAAAGGAGCATTGCATGTTTTGTCAACTTTGGCTTTTGTGTAGTCTTTTTTTGTGGTAGCATTTCGGTCTTCAGATTGTTTATTAGGTCAAACTTGGACCAAGAAGTTGGTGCAAAAACCAAATGTAGAATATTAAATTTGTCTTTACATAGGTAAATAAATAAATAAATGTAATTCTCCAAAGTCCCCATGACAGGCACTACAGAAACACCCAAAATATGGAAATATCCACAATATTTGCACCTGTTGTCAATGGCACATTTTTTTCTTAGTAGTTCACCTTCAAAATTTTCTAACTAAAGAGCAATTGTTAGGATTACTCACACAATTTAGTACTCACCATTTGGGATATTAGTAAATCAGGCCCCATATGTGTACTACATTGTTTTTCCACCTACTGAGGTTCAACTGCAAGTGTTTTAATTACAACATCTCATTGTTTCCACAGTGCCGAGTGGTTAGCAGTGTTGCCTCGCAGCTTAAAGTAGAATTCATATTTTTCTTTCTATGTCTCTATCCTTATAGTAGGACAAAGATGTCTGTCTTCTGAAAAAAGGTTTAAACTGACCCAAACCCCAACCACAATGGCAAACAGCAGTGCCTGACTTCACAAATGCTCTTGTTGGTGAATGGCCTCCAGCCAGGGTCTAATGGAAAGTGGTGGAAAATCTCACCATACAGTTAAGACTGTTATAGCAGCAGACAAATGTTTAAGGTTTTCAATGATGTTCAACCATCACATATGGGATTATAAATTGTTTCTATAATTAACTGAACTGATAAAATCAAAACATAAACAAAAATGTACCTTAAAAACATTTTGGTGCCATAAAAGGTAGGAAGATACCTTTTCAAGAAGTTTACCTTTTCATTTTAGTTTTTATGGAAAGACTTCATTCCCTAGGGAAGGCAACACTGTAGCCTAAGTTTTGTAGAGAGAGCTGCTGGATATTCACACAATTGAAGCATACAGTGTGGATAAAATGAAGAAATAAAAGTGGTCTTGTTTTTCCAAAAGAAGTCAGGAGCAATGCTGCTCAACATTACCTGCTAAAATTTACAAATATATAGTGAATTTGTCTGTACAATCACTTGCTTGCAAGATGAGACGATTTCCTAATAGTGCATAGTTACATGTGAAAGCTCAAAATTACCAGCAGCTTCATTCAAATGAATTAAATGTGGTGCAAAATAATAACTAATAATGTGACCTGGCACCTGGTACACATGTATTTACTTGAAGTCTACTTATATCTCTTGGTACTCAAGCCTATCAATAAAAGGGAAGGTAACACAGATAAAATAAGAGAAGCAGTTGGGGAAAGAATATAAATAAAGGAAATGGAAAGTGGTGGATGAAAACAAGAAAATGGTTGGCAAAGAAGGCCAAAGAAAGAGGGAAAAGAGATAGGTGGATAGATCAATGGAGGGATGGATGGAGGGAAGTAAAAGACAGGACTGACCAGCATGGACCGTTCCGCAGTTGTACCAGTAGGAGCAGCTTGTGTGGCAGCAGGACGACTGTCACTGCTGACTGCCAACCGCGGCCAAGCTGATGCCGCAAAGCATCCACCTGTCACTCAAAGCTGTGTTTGTTTTAAGTCGCTCTCAGGCTGATTGTTATCACTGCTCAAGGAAGAAGGTGGAGAAATGCCCGTATAACATATAAATGAGAAATAAACAAAGTTGGTATATGTGAGTTTTGCAGAATGTGCACCAACTGAGGGCGCTACAGTCACAAATCTAAATATAGGGACTGATCTCATACTAACTCGGTCATGGGGGGGTTGTGTATTTTGCGTTAGCTGGGATGTTACACATTTCTTTCTTCAACCCTTTTATATATATTTGCACTTAATTAACACAACTTGTCTGTACCCTCAAAAAAAAAAAAAAAAAAGAGAGACAATTTGTCACCCGATGTTGTATCTACCTGCACAACTACTCACTAACCAGAGAACAACGTCTTCCAACTGTTACAACACGAGTTACAATAATTAGCCTGTCAGCAAGCAGAGTGGGAGTTGAGGCTGCCTGGCTGTTAGCACACAAAGCAACAGTCGACAGCTCTGTGTGCGCGTGAATGTGTGTGTGCGCGGATAGCAAGGGGTACCAATCTCACAGCCTGTTCTGACCGCCCTTCCATCTGCGGGCATGCCGGGTGCCCGCCTGTGGGCCCTCCAATGCCAGGCACTTTGACGTGGTTGCATGGTAACAGGTCTGAGAGTGCGGCTTGAAGCCGGCCTGGCCAACTGGCTTCAGCAAAACACCAACTTCGACACAGACCGAGTGACAGCATTAGAATGTGGAGGCTGTAGGATGTAGAAAGACATTTATTTCCATGTTTTTAACTTATCATCTGATGTGGGCTACTTGATGTTTCACATTTCACATCAGCAATAGAATGTTCAATAACACATGCATATTTGAATAGCTTAATTTTTGATCTGTACGTTTAGCATTTATACATGATACATTGAAGCAACAGCTGCTGCCATCTTTGTAGTTTTTCATTTACTTTACTTTCATTCTCATCTGTTGTGTCTATGTATTTGTTCATGCAGCATAATTAAGTTATCTCTTATGATAGCAGCAAAAACACATCTGCTAGTGTACATACTGTTATATCCACAACAGCAGCAATAACTATGTAACTATCTACTACTTCAGAAATGTTTATTAGAGATATTTTGGTTTTACACATCACCATTTACCATAAATTATCTAGTTATGTTTGCCTGGCAAAAACTAAATAAAATCACATGGCCAAAGCATATAAGGAAGTAAGGACATAAGTGGAGTGGACTCTGTGTTCCAAGTCTAATTCAGTTATACATAATTACAAAATGTAAGTAATTAAATGTCTGCAGCATCAGTGGTAGATGAATGTGGTACAGATGCATACTCAGGTCTATAGGACAAGTGAGTGTTACCTTCATGAATATTGATGCACTGACATGTTGTTTTTGGAATTCTAATAGATGTTACTATCACACAGAATAATGCAAATCATATGAGGCAAGGGCTGTTATAGGTAAACAAACAATATTAGTCCTGGAGGACATGAAGCATCCAGTAGCTTACAGAGAACACACACACAAATATATATATATATATATATATATATATATAAGATTATTGTGTCTTCTTCTAGCAAATTCCCTCTGTATCACATTAAATAAGTTTTATTCTATTCCATTCCTTCATATCACTTCATTTTTAGAATATCAGACTGAATCAACTTTTCACAGAGATACTGCATCTCTTCAGTGCATCCAAATTTGTAATTCAGTTCAGGCTAAATCAGACGTGAATAGTATTAGCTTAGAGGAGATAAGGCGAAAACTAGTCTTGTGCAGTGAACAAGCAAGAACACAATTTATTTTTCCGTTCACAAAAAAAATGAGACTCCTCCAAAAAATCTCTCCCCCTCGTTGCCTCTCCATATGCGCACGCACACACATGCAGACACGCATACGATATGCACGCAGCTGCCTAAAAATAAAATAAGATAGCGAAACAGTGACTCGATCATCCGTGACTCCATTTTACTCAGCAGCACCACAGGAAAATTAATTGCACTAATTGAGTAACAGAGTTCATCAAACTGGTATTCTCATTTTCCACATTCATTAGGCACTCTCTTTGTGAGAGCATCCCCGAGGTGAAGCCGTGTGCGCAGCAGCTGGGGAGTGAGGAAAGTCGACAACAATCAGAGGCGTCCACAGCTCAAACACTGTCAACTCCAGTTTTAAATTTACATGCCAGTGTAAATATCCAGTATATGACTTCCTCTTCCATTTACAATTGCGGTAAGCAAATAAAATCCGCAACCACACACACAAATAAACAAACACTACATACCCTACGTCATAATTCACTGCAGTAGTCCAAGTGAGTTGCAGTTTATTCCTGCCGTCACTTTTCTCGCCAAGGATTTCCTTTCCAGTGAATTTCATACAACTGCAGTGTTTGTGACTGTGCAAGCATGACACGGCAGCAGCCAACCCCACACTGAATTACAATGAGCAGAGACGTAACAGCACTGACAAGAGCGAAGAAACAGATAAACAAGGGTTTCCCCACCGGTGTGTTAAAAAGTGTGCAAACAAGGTGTGTGTTTGCAGGTGTGTGTACAGTTGCTAGTGTTTTTAAGTGTTTACTACACATGCGTGAATACAAGCATGTGTGCAGGCACGTGTCCTTTTTTTTTTTTTTTTTTAATTCATTGGGGGCGAGAGTGTGTACTACGGCACAGTTGATCTGTGTTGGGCCTCACAAAGCACATACACACGCGTGCACACACACCAGTGGCACCGTCTGCAGCAGCCATCTGCGCTGGAATCACTGAAGGGAAAAAGAGGCTGAGAGTAGAAAGGCAAAGGGATAGACCAGTAGGGAGGAGTGTCTGCTTACTGCACTGATGCTGCCAAATTGCAATTTTATTTAATAAAATGAGAAGAACTGAACATTTCAGGCTAACACAATCTGCCAGCTTCCACAACCAAGTGGTACCGACAGCAGTGAGCAAACACCCCTTCGCTTCACAGGTTGACATTTGCTTTAGTGCAAAGAGATTTGAGATGTACATCCTATGGTACCAACTGTCCTTCAAGATTTAAATTGAAAATAACACCTGTATGATCAGCAACGGTCATAAAAGTAAAGAAGATTTACTTTATAACTTTATGCCCTTACCTCTCGACTTTGTGCCGTTTTAATGTTTTAAAAACCTAAGATTAAAACTCATACAGTACATACCTGTAGTAAAGGGGCTTGGTTTTTCCAGCATTTGCTGTAGAACACTGATGATTGAAATCAGTGAATTTGAAGGCAATCAGTGAAGCCTAGATTAAATATAAATCAAAATTTGAATCTGAAAAGGGTTAATAATAATAGTAGTTCCACTAAACTGATTGCAAGTAATAAGAAGAGTGTCACACCCTACTAGTGGTACAGAACAATATGTAAACTAACTGTGGTTGTATGCTTGATTTAAAAATATTTTATTTCTAGCTTGTACTGTGTTTAGTATAGTGTTCGTATTCAGATTTGACATAACTATGAACTAAAGTTAAACACTCTGCAGCCTCACGCTATGTTCTACCTTTGCGCTTCACTACAGCTAACGCGCTTGACTGCACACTTGAGCAAGAGCTGAGTAAAATCAATGCGAACACCGCTCTAGCATATAGAACAGTCTCATCACACCCATGCATTTATACCATACTGTAACTGCACGAGGAAGGGGCAGAATGAGTTTGAAATCCGGGTAAAAATGTGTGAGGAACTGGAAAGAATGAGAAAATAAAGACGGACACATTGTGTCAAGTGATCTAGAGAGAGACGGACAGAGGGAGCCCAGAGGGAGCAGGGAGCGTAACAGCTCCTCACTGCTGGTCAAGTCCTGCCTTATATGGGGGATCTGAACTGGAAGAAACAACTTTCCCAAATCAACTGAGCACAAAGCTGCCTGATCCTGTCATTCATCCTGTGTGTGCGCGTGTGTGTGTCCCTTGCGTAAAAACGGTGAGGTAGATATAGTGCAGTGTCTTTATGTGTGGGTGCACCCGCACTTGCGTGTGTGTAACTGTTGGCCTTATTCTTGTGGTGTCATGCGCTAATGCACTTTTAAATGTTGTGACTAGTCTTCAACTGATCATCTGCTGCCAATTATACAGAGTTTCAGCCATGAAACATGAACATGTCTCGTTCCTGCGAAAGGACAAAGTGGTGCCACAGGTGGGTTCACTGCAGAACTCTATGCACCCTGTGTTACATGCCAATCAAAGGTCAGCTACCTGTAGTGTTGGATGCATCCCCCACTAATCCTTCAAGCCCAAGTAGGGTCAGAGAGGTTTTTCCGTGGGCTAATTTGACTTCTCTGGCTAATTGCTTTGCGAACACAGCTCGGAACAGAAGGACTTTAGCAGCGACCGAGCAGGAAGGTTTAGAGGCAAGGTCGTGATCCTGGTACCCGAGAGGTTTAGAAACACACCAAGTAACAGCAAGATCCCCGCTTTGATTCAGACCTGGTAAATGTCCATTTACTTGCTTCTGTGTTTGATGCAAATAACAACTTGAATGAATAATTAACAGGACAAAGAGTCAAGCTGTGCAAACATATAGCTTAAATTTTAAGTCGCAATACTTGACAAAGAGCAGTCTACAGTTCTATCTGCTTATTTTCTCCACATTTTAACTTTTGATACATATTTACATCTTCTAATGCTTCTTCTTCTCTCTCTCTCTCCTTCCCATACCACAACCCCCCACCATCCTCCACTCTGATTAAGTGGAATAATAATCCGTTATGCTCCCTGACAAAACTCCAAAGCTGGTGTGAAGCCAACATGAAGACTGAGCCACCAGAGTGTGAAATCTATCTATCAAGTGATCTTGTGAACTCCCTGAGTGCGCTCCGTTCGACACAGTTTGCCGCAGCATTTATTGAGCCTTCGTGAACTTGTACTCAGATTAAAGTACCTGCATGGACATACACAGTGAGAATAAACACTTTTTTGTTAATAATGTTAGGAAATAAAGTAAACATTTTTGTATAAGAGGTTATGATATTTCTAAGGGCCAGTTTGGGTTCTAGTTATCCAGACAATGAATCAAATTACAAAAATGCTTTAAAAGTATGTTATGTTTTCACTATATATTGCAAGAAACAGTTGTTTTTCTTTCTGAATGCTAATAAGCATAAATTACATCCAATCAATAAATATATGAAAGAGAAAAACATTAAAATTGCTTAATGATAAATGATGAATAATAATGACAAATTCCCAAACATATTCAATTTGCTTTAGGAGAGAGAAATGGAGAAAATCATCACTTTATATCAGCCTTTATATGACACTTTTGACTCACAAGTTGGGCATTTGGGCAAAAATTGGCATTTTTTTCTGGGCACCAACCAATGCACAAGCAAAAGTCAAGCAAAAAATGAGGAATCATTATGATTAATGAAAGCCAAAGTATGCGTAAACAAGCAAAGACGCAAAAGTGAAACAAGTCATTAATAAGCTTTTCAAATAATAAACAGGCAGCTCATGCCTTAGATGCTGCACTCCACTTTACCATGCTCTACACTGCACTGAGAAACTGTGAAACACTGAGAAAGTGTGATTATGAATTTCCGCTCCTTGAAACATTTCACATAAAAAGGCATTATGACCTTGCAGAAAAAAAAAACGCACTCTTGTATGCATATTCAAATCTAACAAATCTCTACTTTAAGACCCACCAGTGAGCAACACTTTCATTTTATTTATTGTGACTGAGTTGTTGGACATTCACAGCCCTGCTGGATCTCAGCATCAAGGACGTGATCCGACTGCTTGGTAATCCTCCAGTGAATTATATAGTGAGTTAAAATGATGTGGTGTGCAGCAAATGCCCGCACTAAATATTTACAAAAGCCCCATAACTGATATGAATGAGCCTTTTGAGAGTGACTTGGGAGGTAACACAATGGGAGAGGAGTGACCTTGCAGGGGAGAGGAGCAGGGGAAGAAAGGCAGCGATTATGTGGCGCGTGAATGCCTCGGCTGTTGGGGAGTGGAGGAAGCTAAGACAGAGGGAGGCAGAGAGGAGTTTGGAAAAAAAATGAAGAAAGAGGGAGATCACTCTGCAGTTTGCCTGTAGAGACAGAAGCAGAGATGGAGAAAAAACCGAGAGAACAGGCATGGATGGTATGTCATGTTCCCTTATTCCCTTATTCCCTCCTCCACCGGTCTCCCAGGAGTGGAGATGTTGTTGAAGTTGCTGCACTAACACAGCCGAAAGCTAGTCTGTGGTCACTCATCGTTACTGGTCCACAGCCAAGCATTTTAACTAGCGATACGTTCGTTCTGTATGCAGAGCCATTGCTTTCTGGCACATTAGCTAGTTTATATTTGGGACTGTCTGACTTTCATTCAGATATCCTCAAGCAGATTGGACATGAGTGAGTGCTGATACGATACTCTTGGTTTTCCTGTAAGGGAGTGTGTCAGGTGTGTGTGTTTTAGGAAGTTGGGTAAAATGTGTTTGATGGGTATCTGTGGGCTGTATCAAGTGCAACAAATATAATGCTTGTGTGGGTCTGTGTGCATGTTTGTGTGTGACAACAATACAGAGAGGCCCCTTGTGCTTTTATGAGTGGACCTGGTGAAGCTCCACTGAGTTAGGAGAGGAGAGGGAGCCATTACCAAGACACCCCCCTTCACACCAACAACACCTTTATTTCACCCTAACTGGTCTGCAGATTTGAGTCTAGTAGAACAGTCAAGTAAAGCCAGTTTTGCCTCTGTGGCCCTTCAACACAAAAGCATGCCCGCAAGGAGAATAGAAAGACAAACCAATTTAGAACTAATAAACCAACAAGTCATCAGCTTAACAAATTATCCATCACTGAAGCACATAAGTGGGAAAATAAAATGTGGACGCATGTAATTGTTCCTCAGTGTAAAATTGTGTGGCCATATTTGCATCTAAATCAACAAGAGACATGGGGTTGGAGATTTTTTTAATGAGGGGCAGCAGTTAGATTTAGGAAAACATCTATGTCTGACTTAGCTTATTTACACTTTCATAACACAATGAGTAAATTTAAATGTATATATTTGGAAAAGTGCAAACACACGTGGTGGAAATACAGTATGGCAGTCAAAGTACCAGCAATGTGTGGTTGTACGCATTACGAAAAATATCAATATTAATGTGCTAATAAAGGGACAGTTCAGTTCAGTTTGGAGAACTTGTGCAATTATTGTTTAAAAAAATATTACAGTGTTAAGTAAGGACACAAGCAAGTCCAATCTGGCACCTTCGATCATAAGAGTTACACTACAAAGGACCTTTCAAGTGCAACATTTCAGAAAGACTTTTGAACTGAGATTGAGATAGTGAAAGTGAACCGCAGATGGATTTGATGCAGATATCTTATTTAAAACAAACTTCAATACCGATAACAAAGTGTGATATTGACTTTTATTTAATATTTTCTAACCAAATATTCCATAACTCACAGGAATATAGGCCAAGTTGAGTGGGATTTCAGCAACAGTCTCCAAACCCCAATCCACCACGATCTTTAAACACACAGTCTCAGTGCCATAGGCACAATCATTCTGTGTCTTTTACTTCGAGAAAGGGGTTCATCTCAGCTCACAGTGGCCCAACTCTTGCCCATTGGTCAAGACAAGGCCAAAAGTTCACCGCCGTCAGCTCTGAACTGATGGCTAACGTTTCAACAACCTTTCGGGGCAATACGGAGGAGTCATCGTCTGTCTGTGCGACAGCAGCGGGGGGCTCATCAGCCATTCTACACATGCCCTCTCCGTCTCGCTGCCATGGGAGCCTTACATTAGGGGAGAATGAGCATAGTAAAAGATTTCCACCTCTGTATTACTTTCCCCTCCTTTTCCTTAGCTCTCTTTCCTCCATCTCTCTCCCTCACACATCAATTCTTTATTGTCCTTGGGGGGCCAAGGCACTTTAATTCCGCTTCCCCTCTTTGACTTTGAATTAATGTACACCATGCTGAAACTTACAAAGACAGGAAGTATTTTTCCCTTCCTCTGAACTCCGTCTCTCTTGATTTTTGAGAGACTGCTGGATGGCAGAACATGTGAGGTTGCTCCCCGACGTGTTTGATTTTTAGACATGGCTTGATGTTGGAATGTCACAGGGGACATCTCTTATATTTTACATGGTAGCTTGGGGGTAACACACTGTGAAAACACCACTTATGCTTCTGGTTTTGAAACTTTATGAAAGGTCAATTCAGGCTCAAAGAGATTTGGCAAATAGCTGCTCAGAAACCTGTTGACACTCTGCTAGAGATATGTCTGAGATGTTTCTGCTAAATACATTCTGACTGATTTTGACTATACAGCGTTTGTCTAATGAGGAATGGGTGCAAATGTAAACAAATATCAAGGAAAAGCATTTACCAGCAGGTTTTCCAATGTTACACGAGCAAACTCTACTCCAACTGGTATCCATTGTCTTTTCAGAAATATTATATTTTTAGTGGAAGTTGATGAAGTGCTTACTAATAACATTTTCTTCAAGGTAAACCAATCTAACAAAATGTGATCGTATGTGTTCAGTCCAAAATAATCTACTTAAATCCACCTTATGGACAGATTTGGCAAAACGTCCTGTAAAAGTAACTCAGAGATCTTCACTTCACACTAAAGCACATCACCAGCTTCACTGGAAACAGCTACATAAAAATACTATCTCACCATCCTGAGCTAAACCTAAAGGAAGGACTTAAAATCAATTTTCTCCTTTCGGCCCTTTTTTGATATTCTTTCTCCTCAGCTGCATCCTCTCGCTGCTCCTCTGAACATTGAAGTTCACACTGGGATTTGAAGTTTGGAGGGATGCTGTCTGAAATATTTTTTAGACATATTTTTTTTTAAAAGGGGGTTACTATTGGATTTCTGGTCTGAAATAACAAATCCAATGACCTTTGGAGTTGAGTCTGTATTACTAAATGCTTTCCGACTGTTTCCCACAGCCAGACAGAAGAAGAAAGACGGATATAAATTTTGAAAGAAATCAAACAGTAAAGGTACTCCTTTCACCTCAGATAATTTTATTGTCACACAGTGCCTGAATTTAAACACGAATGAACTCTCCAAAGAGATCATAAAATTTTCATCTACGTGACAGATTAATGTTTTAATCCGCTTAGGATTCAAAAATTTGTTAAAGAGTGACTCATCTTTAACAATACAGCTGCTAAAACACACTTTGAATTATTAGCAAAGACTTGAATAGATGAAAGAGATAGTCAGTACTAATGGAAGCTAGCCAACAGTAAAATCAGATGAAATATTGATCTGGTTGTCCCCTGATTTTGCCTCAGAAATATTATGCGAAAAGTTATTTAAACAAAACCAAGTCACTACACTACACACACACTGTATTCCTCATTCATGGCCTGTCCTATGTATAAATACTATGATGGGAAAGATTACTATGCATCATGGCAGTGTTGCCTTACTCTTCCCATTACTAGAAATTTCAGCTGTCTTAAAGGTGCATTGCGTAAGATGTAATTTCACCTAGCCATGAGGCTGCACTTAGAACCATCTGAATACGCCCCAGCCCCAACTCTTCCTTTCGGAGTGTGAGCTCCTAGGTTATGTTATATTATATAGTGTCATGTTTTCATAGACCACATCAAAAAGCTAAGTCAATGGACATTTAGCATGTAAAAATATAGCACCATAGTGTCCATGGACTGTACAATAGCAAATGTTGTTGTTATATATTCTATTGCTTTTCCCGCATTGTAGTAGTGTTTGGTCTGACCATTCTAGGCCACTGTAGACAAATAGTGGCACAACATACTTGGTTCCATCAAAGTTGTTGAGATACTTCATCACTGACCAGACCAACTAATGACCCACCGACAATCCATTCAAAACATTTACTGTACTGAAAAGATACTGGATATCTAAAAAAATAAAATACAATGCACAAAGCGGATGGAATATGAATATCCTTTGCAGTCTGCAGTGATTGAGGGAGTAAAGTCCTGCCCAGAGGCAAAAAGAAAACACAATATACAGCAATACTAAAGCCAATAGAGACAAATTCAGTCAAGCATGAGGAATACTTGCTCTGCCACAAACTTTAGGTCTTTGCATTTCCCTCTATAAACCAGAGAGCAGCATAGTGATTTTGAAGTCGGCATATGAATTAAATATTCTCTTTAGTTATTCTCTCAGTTTCAACTCCACAGCATGCTGGTCTTAACAGATTTCTTTTAGTAAACATGTCAGATTGGCCTGGTTTGAACTCTTGAAATTTTCAATAGTAGGTAATAAACATCACATAAACACACAGACATACAAAAAAAAAGAATTTAATTCTTCTAAAGGCCTCATCTGGTGATTCCTCACAAATGTAAAAGCTCAGTGTGATAGCAAAAAGTCAGACTGAAAAATTTGACATGTACAGAAACTTAAAGAGCTTCAGGAACTTCACAAATGGTGCAGTGAAATTCCAACTTTTAAAAGAAATTTGTAAATGGCCGTCATCACTGACGACTTGACGCTTGTTCCTTACTGTTACAGATAACAGGCCAATGAACCTTGCATTAAAACAGATCGAAGGGAAGAAAATGGGTTTAATATTGTATTGATGGCGGCCTCTGTGTAACCCAGGCCATAGTGACCCCTCTTTGACGGCAACATCAAGAAGGCCAGCCAAGGCTACAGCTTAATGCCGCGTAGCTAATCACCTCCAAATTGACCACAAAGTGCCTGTGTGTGAGTTTATGCAAGTGAGAGGCAAAACTGTGCGTGGGTATGCACGCATGCAAACATCTACTGAGTGAAACAGCACTGTAATTAGCCAAAAATGAAAAGCAGCACAGAGGTTCAGATATTTGGCAGGTAGTCATTAACTGCTGATGGAAACAGTGAGAGGACGAGGGTCAGTTCATTTCCTCACTCTTATCTGCTCCACACAGAAAGGTGCCCACAATTGTCACATAAAGTGTATGTATTTGACTGGCAAGCTATCCGTGCATTTTAGGAAAGATTGCTGTTTGAGAAGCGTTTGGCAAGCAAAAGTGTTCTCACTGGGAACAAGTTCTCCTTTGTCACTAATCTGTCATGAGTTTGACAGCTGATGTTTTCACTTGGTTTGTCATGGTGCTGCATCTAGACATGATTTTAAAGAAAAATGTGAGTATGCAGATCAATATGCAAAGGTACCACTAGGAATCCTCCTAAATTCTACTTAAAGAACAACTTCAATATTTTCTTTGTATGTTTCTAGGTATGGATTGTGATGTATATAGATGGTATATATATATATGGTATATCATCTGTAGGAGCTGAATTTATTAAACAAACCTGAAGATTAACTATAATGTGTAAAAACCTTCATTGGGTTTAAGACAATGTTATTTTGTCCAACACGTCTTTAAACATTAAGCATCATATCAAAGCACTGAGTGGAAACTGTAGAAAGATGCATATAGAGAAAAATAATAATAATAATTCCTCCAGATTATAAGAAAGACAAATGGAAACTAATAACAAAAAATATACATGTACTCTCCATTTAATGATTTGTATGACAGGAAAGGTTATGCAATTTCTATTCTTTGCTTAAAATGCGTTTTAAGGTTAAAACATTGTTCAGTTAAACTGTAAACAACATATTTGCATAGGAAACACGAACAATGACAGCAAGTCAAACCTTTTGGTGGGGACCTTTTGCAAAAAAAGACTGGGTACTAGTTTAAGTAGTAATACAAGTAGTAGAGTAGAAGTAAAAATGGCATGAGGGTTTTGAAATTCTATTAAAGTACTGCACATGAGTAATTTGATAACTTTCTACCTCCGGAAAACACTTTATATTGTTTTGCATCTAGTTTTAGCAGAAATTTTAAATGTCTTATAATGCAAACAGTGTGCTAAATACACAGTAGACAAATTGCTGACTTCTCAGTAAATACAGAACAACATATCAACAATGATAACGCATCCAAATGTCTGTTTAAGCATGCAAGAGGCTTGTGTGCAGATCAGAATCACAAATCACAGCAACTATTATAAACGTGCTGTCTTTTTCCTCTTTTATCTCTCATTCAGCAAATAATGATTTAATCTGCATTCCAATCAACTGCGAGACAGTGTTTCATGAATTATGGCATAAACCAGATTTACCATATGATGCTCATTTATAATTAGGATGAATCACGACAAATAAGCCATACATTACTGATGACTATTGCAGGGGCTCTTCTGCACATTCAGAAGGAGGGAAGAAGGATGCATGGCTTACCTAGAGGAGAGAGGAAAAAAAGAGAGATCGTCATGTCAGTGTCATAGTATTCATAATTAATATCCCTCAAGGGGGAAACATGCAGATGGTGTTGTGGTATGAGGTGTAAATACAGGGTGGATATCAGATTTGTTAGCCAACCTGCGGCTATTATGCTCCTTTTATGTACAATTACTGCAGTTACTAACTAAAAATCAATTGAACGACTACTGTCTGGAGTGTTTTTGCACTCGTCTGATAACAGAAGAGGAAGCAGATCTTGTTGTTAAAGTTGGCTGTATTTGTGACAGAGCACAACACATTTAGGCCTCCTGCACTGACTAACAGCATCTCCAAAAGGTGTTTTCTTTTGACATTCCCTGCCTGTCAGTTGGGTGATTTGTTTCGGTAGAGGCAATTTTCTTTCAGAAACTATATCTGTTAGTTTACAGATACAGTGCGGAGTGCAGATAGCAGGATCACCATTACAGCTATGCTCAGACACTTTACGCGTGGTTGAAACACCACTTCCAGTACACACACATGCACACGCATACACACTCCCTCAAAGCTGCGGATTTCTGCAGTGAAAATAGGCCAGTAAAGTAAATAAGCCACTGTGATCTTTATTTCAAAGGAAGACATATGATGTGTATCATAATAAAGTAAAGTCTGAGAAATATGTCAAAGAGCCACCACACAGTGAAGGCGAAAGTGAGAGGGAAAGCAGGATAAAGTGAGGCAGACAGAAACAGAGAGGGTGTGTGTTGGGGGAATAAAAGAATGACACCGCAGGAGCAGGGGAGCCTCGGGGTACTTGCTGTGCAGTCATTGATTTCTCATTATAAAATTCACACCACGATTTCATCAGCCCCAGCAAAGAAAGACAGCTAATGAAGGCATGGCAGGTACTTTGGTCTTATTTCCCGCCAGAGGGCAAATTTCCACTTTCCTTTAGCTGGTGATTAGGATGGGAAGAGGATCCGTATTCAGTCATGGAGCCTCCAGTCCATCTTTGGAATAAAACCCAATGCAAGGTTTTTGACCAGCAGGTCTCTGCCCAATTAGCCAGTCCCACAAACACACAATTTCCTGGAGCATGGTTATCTAGGGGTGATTGATGCTTCATTAGCTAAAGCTATTGAGCATTGTTCCCGCATCCAAAGGCACTGGAGGAGAGATCCTTCACAGCTCAAAAGACACTGGGTATTAGACATATCCTATTTACCTGATCTCCTAAAGCATGCTGGTCAGATGCTGCTTTTCATTATTTGCTCAGGTGTAATTATTTCAGAGTATGCACAGCTCCCAGGTTAGCCAGTAGAATGCACTGAATGGTTGGTTAGGTGCATATCTAAATTGGACAGGGCAACTCTGGATTTAAGTGTACAGATAATCAGGCACATTCATTTCAGAAAATATACAGATCCCTCATTAGGTGGCACTGTGTACTCTGCGGCCGCTAATAAGGATTGGTAGGAAAAACTCATGCACTTCATGGGAATAAAGATTGGTTTTATCTGTCAAATATCATATAAAGGCAGAAAAACTGCAGGGATGTTAAAAGAATATCGTGCTTTATTGCTGCTGGAATCAGACGAGAGAGACGTCGCTTCTGATAAATCAGCCAGAAGAACAGGCAGATTGTTGCTGGATAGGTTTTCATATCTGTAACATCAATGCGCTGGACGCCAATGAAAGAAAATCTGAAAGTGAGGGGAGAAGACAACAGAGAGCGAGATGTGATGTGTGCGTTTCTTTACAGTCTGATAAGTGAGGAGACATGAAAGAGGTCTCTGTTGATCTTATCAAAATATAAAATGTCCATCTTCTGTTATTTTGACAGATGCAAACAGAGACACAGATATGGTCCATCCACAATCACATGCGTTTATTAGGTAGCATACAGATGGAGCCACTGTCAATACAACCACACAATCACACACACACTACTGCTGTTGGTGTCTTTAATTAACTCAGTTTCCCAAGCAATACAACTGCAGAGGCACGGATAACCACATCTGGGAGTGGTGCACTCGGCGTCATTGTGAGACAGCAGGTCCGACAATTATGGAGGAAACGCAGCGGGGGAACGACCAAGCAGCTGCCAAACGCCGCAGCAGAGAGGACGGAGCACATACGTGGCTGCAAAAACTAGACAACTGAACGTTGAATTGAATGATATGGTGGGTCTTAAAAGGAGTGTCACAACACATACCCATGTATTGGTGGGTTTAGGCGAAAACACTACTCGTTTTGTTTAATGGTTAAAAAAAATGTGAAATCGCTGATGAATTTTTATCCATTCAGCCATACAACGTTTTCCTAACCGTAACCAAAGCCTAAACATAACCATAAAAGACTTCAATAATGCTGAAATCAGCCTAACTTGATGTTGTACTGTAAGATCAAACATTTTGGTGGAAAAGAAATATACACGAATACATTCACTAGTATATTCACTATTAATATATGTATTTCAACTTGCCATTTCTGTTTGGGTGACAATTTTACTGCCTCCAGTAAACTTTGTCTAACTGGTTCACTGCTTCTTTCCCCAGTAGACTTCATTATAGTGAGGTTGCTGTGTGTCCGTATCCTGAATTTCAGGTTAATCTTTAGTGAATTAAAAGCTGACCTGAACCACAGAAGCAGAAACGAGGTAGAAAAAATTATAACCCTTTTAAGGTTTTGTCTGCTACTTTTATTAAGGTGCACTTTATTAAGTTGTCCCCAGTGGGTTTAAGCCTTCATAAATTACTAATAATGTGTCAAGAACAATTTTTGGGTTTGCTAGGTTGCAAAGAACTGTTTGTCTAGTGTATATCCTTGTTTATAAGTTATTGAGTTGTTTGACTAAAGACCA
>OMLM01000570.1:43835-72937 GCA_900302695.1 Helostoma temminkii
CACACTGTTGACAGGAAACTCTCAGCAGGGGCCCGAATGATACAAGTTGAGCAATAGCCCAGAAAAACATGACATATTAAAGGCACCTGTCTGTCAGGACGGCTAATCATTAACTTTCTTTTGCCACTCACAGGGGGTGGATCTCAGAGTTGCAACCCAAAAAACCCCAAAAAGTTGTAGCATCAATTCTTAACTGGCACATCAACAATGTTTTATTAAAATAGTAGAAGTGTTTTATTAAGCAGATAATATTGTAGAACATGATAAAAAGGGGCCTTTTTTCCTCATGATGTGCATCTGAGGCTCAGTAGGGTGAAGAGAGACAAGGATAAAGAAAGAGATGATGGCAGAGAAAGAAAGGAGTAGAGTGAGCAAGGAGCATCTCTTTACTTCTTCAGCTTTTTTTCTCCTGCTATGTCTGGGGGAGATGTAGTAGTGACAAGAGAAATGTTAACTGGTCTGTACTTTGAAATAACAATACCACTGCTGGCAGGCAGATAGCTGGTGACAAAGCCTCTCCTGACTGAGGCACGCAGGAGAGGGATAAAAAATGAGCCAGTGCCTGTCCTCGCGGCATAGCTCACCTTGGTGCTCATTGTGTACAAAAACACACACAAGAGCTGAAAACAAAATAACATGAATAGTAGCATGCACCAGTGACTTTTCTCAGATAAAAGCATAAACACCCACGTGCCTAAAAAAAGCTAACACCTCCCACCTGTGTATCACATCTTTTGTTTTCTCTGACCAGATGCTAAACGTGCTGAAAGGATTAAGCTGTTTGCAGCTGAGCAGACATTGACATTAGGATATCTCTTCCCGCATCAGTACTGATCTAGTCTTAATAACAAGCAAGGACACTGCTAAAGCATGTCCCAATCAATCGATCCCACTGTCTTCACCTTACAAACACATGCAAGCACATCCACAAGCACAATATTGCACAAAATATAACAAGCAAAGACAGCAGCAATTTGGAGATAGCATCTGGGTAAACCCAGGCTGCAAACTTCTCAGCATGAGTGATGTCTGCACATTTCTCTGCAGGGATAAAAAAAAAGAGCTGGGAGTATCACAGAGACTTCAACTTTAAGAGGGAAAATCAATGCACTACTGTTACAGAGCAATGCTATGGTGTCCCCTACTCCTTAGGGGAGGATGTAAAGTACTTATTTCAGATGTTATGACCTCATTAAATGGACATTATCAGTTGTTGTCACACCCATAAATATGCTTCAGAAGAGTCAAATTACACCTATCAGTATGCCAGAGGGTGCATAACATTGATATGTGTTTTAATTAGACAACCTCTAGTGGCCATGCTAATAATAACAGGATCGTAGGTGTAGTATCAGGAGCAACACAGTGTGCGCAGGGGGAAAGTGAGGGTGGATGGGCGGGACTGATGTTAGTTTTTGTTAGTTAAAGATGAAAAATCTGTTTGTATTTTTGTAGCCATGGAGATGATTGTCCGGGCTAGTGACACATTAATAATGGGATACGCGGTTGATGGGGAAGTATACAAATCAGCATAAAATTAATAAAATTACCAGCAGACAGGGTGCATTATCAGTAAGTTGGCCTTTTAGCAGCCATTTGACATTAAAAGTCAGTGACATGAAAAAAAATGTGCAAATATTACTGTATACTGTATTCTTTAAAGGGAAATGAGTATGTAGTAAAAACAAAGCTTCTAGCTGGTCTGTGTGCCACTTTCAATGATATTCTACATAGCAGAAAATATGTCAAATAGTAAGTCTAGATGTGAAAGACAAACACAACTATGGGTTGCTCAAGGAGAAAACAGCTGGCTTGAGTTTGAAGGATTGCCTAGATGCCTAATTTCATGTGAAAGACTATAATTTTGCTCTTTTTATACAAGAATGATGGCAGACGTGTAAAATGCTTGCCATGCCTGCAGAAACACATAATACAAATGTCCCTATCGGTTCATAGGATTTAAAAAGACGATATCTGACAATGCATAATTTCTGTTACTCTTCCCCTCCTTAACATTAACTGTGTCCAACAGTGGACAACCTGTGATTTAAAATTTGCCTATAATAAGCGGGAATCACTAGAAATGTTAGAAAAGTGTTCTGGATGAGAAAAATAGAAGGGGCTTTTGATAAAAAACAGCCAAGTAAACAGCCTGAAGCTGTGGAAAATGTTGGCTCCATAAAGCCAGCGGCAGGAAAAATGCCAACCCAACACAAACCCGCTCCATCAACAAACAATATCATAAAAAAAGGGAATGGTATTGAGGGTGGGAAGATTGACTAGATGGGAAAAGATAACATAAACGTGCACCGTCCTCTTTGATGAGACCGTTCTGGAAGCTAAGAAAACTTCTGAAACTGAAAATGAAAATGGTAAAAAGGATGCGTACTGTGAAAACTGTCTCAATTGAACAAGCTTTTAAAAGGACAATAATAGACCAAAAAGTCAAAGACACTTTCTTAGAATACTGGGGGTGTATGTCCATACGTCTGATTAGGAACTGTTACATGAGGTTTACCGGTCCCTCTTGAAGAAAAAACCAGAGATGCAAAAGCGAAGGTCTTAACATCACCTTCTCTCCCGCAAGCATTCCTGATTCCTGATTCCTGCCAGACTTGATATCTGTAATGGACTGAAACAATAGATGATCAGAGACGATGAAACAGCCGCATTATGTTTGTCCTTGTCACATCACATCAATGTAGAGAAGAGACTGTTTTCAACAGAGACTGTCCGTCCACAGTTGCAATGCCAGGGCGGCTGGCGCATCATCAAAGCATGTAGGTTTCTCTCTCCATCAAGGTTTGATTGATACGCCCTTTTAAATGGTGACTGAATGGGGCTATGTTGAGAATCTTCTATACCATCCAATCAGAGACTATTTAATCATTAATAATGTGTATTTTCAAATGTTACATTTGGGATTTTCTGGTCAACAATCTTCAGCAATAGCCATTTAATGCAGTTAGATTCTTTAATCAACTCTCCATTTCTAGCCAGCATTGAGATTGCTTCCCTGTTCAAAAGAGGACTTGCAGTACATTCAAAAGCAATACATACAAAAAGAGTTCCAATTTACTCTAATAAAAATAGAAACTCTTTCTATTTCTTTGGTTTTCTTTATATTAATGCAGACAGGAAATTAATGAAGATGTCAACATGGTGTGCGTCCATGATTTACTTCCCTTCATTATGGCTATGGTAGAATGCCATATTATGGTAGAAGCTTTTAAGGAATGGGAAACTCATCTTAGTGATCAGAAGAACTGCTTGCTTGGTTTCAAACTCCTTCAATGAGTAACACACGAGAGGCATGCTGAAGGACATCAGCACTAGGTGAAGATTAGGGTCACACTGATCAAGCCACATTGGTGCTTATGGTTTCACCTTTCATATGTACCACTCTACTCACCTGATCTGAGCCTTTGCAATTTCTGGCTCTTCCCCAAAGCAAAAGTAGCATTTAAAATAATGTATTAAAAGACTGCAAATGTACATGTAATTATGTAATGCAATTATGTAATCATGTAATGCAGTAATTATGTGGACAAGTTGTGTAGTATAGCAGAGTACCTTAGTACTTACCTAGAAAAACACAAAACAAAAGAACTAGTAGAAAATCTAAATTTAATTAATTTGTAAAAGTACTCCACTAAGAAAACTGTGTCTTTTAAACAACGTGAGAGCAGTTTTTTGATTCTTGAAAAGACAATTTAGTGTGAGGTATTCCTTTAACAAGTGTCCCACAAGGATCGCATACTATATATATCAGTGGACGATTGGACTAACCCTCGACTCCACACCTCATCTAAAATTAGAGCATGGACTGGATTTCCAAATGTCCAGTGCATGAGTGCTCTGTGGAAAGTTAAAAAAAAAAAAGACTGGCACACACAACAAATCCCCCTCACCCTTGTTTACTGTACATTTTGTGCAGTTGCTGGGCAACAAAAACTCTTGAGTGTCAGCCTGCAGGATGCCTTACCCCTTTTACAATGGGCAAAGTTACTGCAGATCATTATTAGATAATCATGTGTATAGTACATACACAGAAAGCCACACACACCATAGTTACTGTTTTGTGTCATAAGTGTCTGTAACTGTGGTGTATGTTTTAATAAGTGTTACCCTGCATGTGTTGTTGCTATAAGACTCGTCTTCTCTCAGTCTTCTCTCAGTCCTTGGTGATATGGCAGTCCAATTGTTGCAAAAGCCACAAGAGCACAGGACAGCTGGGATTGCATCATTTCTACTTCTAAGGTCTTGGGTAAAGGATTTTGTGCAGCAAGATGTCGTACACTTCAAATCCTTTTTTCAAATGGCCAAGGCTTTAAAGGAGAGTCAATGCAGCACAAATCAAATCAACATTTCAAAAACGTCACTTTCAAATTTCAAAACTGATTACGTGGCTTTCCTGTGGTTTTGTAAATTGGCTCCGAAGCAGAGGGTGAAATTGCGTTACAATTAGCCCAGCTGCTGCAATATGAACCTTGGTTTATGAGAGCAGCTGTGACCAGAACGAGAAGAGAATATTGAGCTTCTCACCATGCGTTCACCTATTGGAAGAATCCACAGCCAAAGGGTTCAAGAACAAATAACCACTATAGCACCATCGATATCTGCTAAGTATTGATCTACCACCACCTCTGGCCCTCTTGAGTGGAATAAACAAGCAACCTCGACTCCTTCCCTGTAAACTGCAGGTATGTTTGACTGTTTATATCTGAACTTTTTGTGTGGTTGGTTTTTTTTTCACCTGCTGACTGAACAGTAGGACGGTTTTCAGTAAATCAGAGAGATTTAGTGGTGGTATAAAAGAGACACAATAGCATAAAGGACACATAAAACATACATAGGTCTTTGGTCTCCCTCCCTCCCTCTCACCCCTCCAGTTATTCAACAGCTGACAGAGTCCAGCAGGTGGCACATGGTGTTATGGCTTGTGTGTACGCATGCATGGTTAAAAATACCTTGACCCTGACACTGGTCTGAATGCTCCTCGCATAGCAGAGATAGTCCACAGGGTGCCCAACTGTGTCTTCTCCATTCCAGCAAATGCCTGGTGTATACAAAGCATTCGTGTGTGTTTAAATTCTTTGAGAGGTTACTTCAGATTTTCAGAAGGAGACCCTCTAAGAAGCCAACACTCCAATCAATTAACCTGGAGTCCAATCTATTCAATTCAAGTAGAATTGGCATTACTCAGTGCAGATTTGTCTTTACTCCTTTGAATGGAGGCCATTTTGGTATGTAACCCTGCCCGACATCCTTTGCTCCCTTAAATTTCCTTCATTCGCCTTTAACTTCAAGTCGAAAAAGATGTGCTACTCTTGATTCTGTGTAAATGTTAAAAACCTGACAAAGGAGCGAAGGCTTTGATGAGATTCAAAAGTGGGGGTATGAACTGTTACATGATCCCTGTGCATTATCAAGGATTGCTTTAATTTACAAATACAGCCACATTTTTAGCAGTTTCTCGGGACAGAAAAGACAAGACTGACATCTACACTTCCAAAAGATTATTGAACCATCGGTTCAATAACAGTGTATTTCTACAAAGCAGAAGTTTGGAACATTTTATAAAGTCTAACTAGATGTGCCTTTTAGAATGAAGCCCTTTATCTGTAGTTGATTTACAAAGAGATATGAAAACTCTGCAAAAATGAACCACACCACATACAGTACATTAAATGAAGAGTTGTACAACTCAGCTATATGGGAAATAAGAACCTGAAGGGCTGGATAGCAGATGCGTTTAAATTATGATTTCATTTGTCTAGACAGATTGATTTTGTCCTAGGTCAGTGTAAAACAAAGAAGCTTAGATCTTAATGAAACCCTTAGTGTATGGAGATGTTTTCACCGAATCAAAAATGCGGGCATACGGGTCACAGGCCCATTGTAGTATTCCATCAAAGTTTTAAAGATCTGAGTTGACATTCAGGCAGCTAGGTGGTGTTGAGGTTTGTTAACTATGAGCAGGTCAAATAGGAAGTTAATCATCACTTGAACACCTTTGCAGTCAGAAAAACATGTGCAATGGTCACAAAGAGGGGTGAGGAGAGTATTTAGAAACTACAACTGAAGGCCGAATCCACATATATTTTTTGGGCTGGTGAGAACATTGATTCTACGAAGCCTATAAATTAAATATCAGGCTACAACCAGCAGCTGGTTAGTTTATAGTTATAAAATGACTGGAAGCAACTACGGCTCCATCCAAAGTGTAAAAAGAACATGTTGTGGTCATAGGTCTTTTGTCCAGAAAGCAATTGTCAACTTCCTTTAAGAAACGCACATGTTCAAAGAGCCCTTCACTTAAACTTGTACCTCCTTTGATTTTTCTTTAACAGGTGAAGTTCAACCACTGTATTTTCGTATGGGGAAAAAAGCCCTCTTTCCTTATGGAGCCATACTGAAGCCACATAAAAATCACTATATTAGAGCCTTGTTCTTGCTGCAGCTGAGGCACTTTGCAGTGACAGTGAGTGCTGCTCTATAAGCACTTAGCAAGGCAGGTTCTAGACATCTACCTCCTCCAGAAACAATGGAGGTTTGCAAGGAAGAGACAGCAAGGGTGGGTGGCCGATGTCTATTTTAATGCACGGTGATAGACAGGCTGACAGCGTTTGCGGCAGTAGCGCCCTTGTTCGCCATTCCCTCTTACTATCTCATCTTCTCCACTCCAGCGAGGTGACAGGTCCACGCCTGTGACACATGTGGAGTGTATCTGTCACAGGACAAAAAGCAATCGGTGGAGCCATCCGCCACAGTATGGAGGCGCTTTTTGTCTTCTTGCTGGAACAAGGAGGGTCGCGATCAGGCAAGCTGTCGCCCACCTCCACACACATGACATAATACTCTTTGCTCTCTGTTTTCATTCCCAGCTTCTTTGCTACTATTTTTTTTTTCTCAGCAGTCGTGCAGAGAAAAAAACCTTACAAGAAAAGAAGTAACACAGAAGACGGTAGTTTTGAGGTAGTGTTAGCATCACGGCGTGTAAATTTGTATTCCTGAGAGCTTTGACGTCAATACTGACTTTAATATAGCAAAACTCAATACAACCAGACAAATTAATGATATGTCTTTGAGACCCTAGGTATCAAGTGACCCTTATGCTTTAATAACAGCACTGATAAACAATCATGCAGTGCAGCCAACTTTGTCTTTGTGTGTTTGTTGTAGGACGGCACTGCCAGAGCATGCACATAAAATGAAATGGAAATAAAGACAGCTAGTGAGAAACTGTTAGAGCAGGTGCAAGGCTGCCCACCTCTTCTGCTCTAGGAAACCACAACACCTCCCTGACCTCTGAGGCAGAGTGGGGAAGGGGGGGTGCAGCGAGTGGGGGTGGCAGTGGCAGTGACTCACTTAAGAAGTAAAGCATAAATTTTACTTAAAATATATTCATAGAAGCTGGTTGGAGCTGGCTTGATGATTAATTTGTCCTGGTTTAATGTTTATGCCTCTTTTGAGTTTCCTCTGAGTCACAGATAACGGGGAAATTGGTGCAACAAGAAAAAAGTTCATAAGCATTAAAAAATAATTTTGCTGAAAATCAAGCTGAATAAACTTGGCAGAAATTTAAGATAAGTGAGATGGAACTCCCACATAAACATGTCCAAACCCTTCAGTTCATATGTGTGACTGGGCCTCATGGTGCAGCTCTTCCATAGATAGCCATCATATCAGCTCATATCATATGACATATATATAGAACCTAACGCATTCTGTCAGATCCCCCGAGAGCACAGGGGGAAAAAGGAAAATTATATAAAAGGTTCAATTGTGGAAGAAGCGTTAGGAGAGCCAAATCAACCACAATGGAACTAAACAGAGATAAGAGAAGTAAAAGAGGGAGGAGAGTAGAGTTTGTGCCACCAGCTCTTTGCTTCTTCAATGCCAAGTTTGTCTCTGTGCATACTGGGCCCACTCCCTTTATCTCAGGCTTCACTCTGGTTTTAAAGCCACAGCAAACACAGGTGCCTTTACTCCAGGGGAATCCTCCTCTCTGTTGGAGACTTGGAACGACTTGTGCAAAGTTGCCAGTTTTGTTTTACTGCTGCTGTCTTAGCTCGCCACCTGTCTATATGAAGATATTTTAGCACCATATGCCCCCTAACATACTTTAACAGTTCTACAGTTTGAGTGACTAAATGTCTTTTACTGTCCAGCTGTCATAATCTAGGGGAGAGAGTGTTGTTGTTGCCTTCAGCTGTTTCACTCACAACAGAGAGGAGTGTTGAGTGAGTTCTTCTTTTTTTTTTTTTTTAAACATCGTTACCATCTGATTGGTGGGAGGAAAAAACAATACAGACAATACTTAACATAAGAATGAATAAATGTTTAGTTCACTTTAGTATAATACAAATAAAAAGCTGAAATGTAAAAAGGACAGCTAAGGGAACCAGATGCTAGCGGTTACGCTCCTTAAAGCAAGCCTACACCCTTGACTTATTGTTTACACCTGCAAATGCTACTGCACTTGCTAAACTAAGTCATGCCAAGTTGGGAAAGGGGGTATCCATGGGATCCAACTGTGTGTACATATTCATGTGCCAGCACTGAGACTTGGCACAAAGCAGATAGTGCCGCCAAGAGAGGCAGGTGCACTGGGGCATTGTCCATCTGGCCATGGTGGGCAGGACAGGTGCTACCTGTCAGCAGTTAGAGAAAGGGAGAGAGATATAGACAGATAGAGAAAGTGAGAGACCTGCTCCTAATAGCTACTGTTCACAGTCCAGCAATGTGATGTATAATTGAGAGGCGAGTTTCGAGATGGAATCCTCAGGAGAAAATAATGAAAAGATATATAGTCTGTCATATGTGCTTATGTTTATTATAATCTCTTCCACTTGTGAAAGCTCCCTCTCACACACTGGAACACACAAGGAAATGAACAAAAGCTGCCACACTATGACCAGAAATACATCCAATACAGATGAGCCTCCACACTCAGAATTCACCTTATTACTCTGTCACTGTCAACCAGGCAGATTTTCTCCATTATGCATGATAATGGAAAGAGACAATGAGAGTCATTAAAAATGCTCACCACAAACCTTTGTGGTGTGGAACAGCAGAGCTCATCAAAACTGGACACTAAATTGCCAATCAGTGGAAAGATCATTCAGTTTCTGCCTCGCACACCTGTACGTTGACTTTCTCCACCTTTGCCCCGTCTGTCTGTCAATTTGTGCAACACCTCTCCATTAGGTGGATGCTGACATGGCAACTTCTGGCCTGAAAACAATGCTGATACTCATCACTGCTGCGAACAGATTTCACGCTGGACCACTCTTAACCTGGGAGGCGGTTTGCCACAGTTATTTTCTCACTCCATTACGTTACAAATAGAAAACAACAATGTGTAGTGAGTCTGCTTTTCACAGTGCAGCATTGCTACAAGTGAGTTGGCAGCAGTCATGCATTGTTGTGACTGCTTGTCTTTCCAGGCTATTTCCAGAAGTACTCTAAACTGCGCTCCAGTCAACATGAATGGTATCATGAATACATTTCAAGGGCCGTACCGCCAGATGCTTTGCAAAAGGCGTCGTCCCTGACTCACGCAGCAACGCTCGCTCTCAATCTATCTTTCAAGGGACTGAAACAGGCACAGCGCTATCAGTGTGTATCATTTCTGTTTCACATCCATCAGCGAGCTGCTGTTTGCTAACTGTCAGCGAGCGCTCTGTGAGAGCAGGCAGCACTTCCCTTTTCACTTGTGTGTGGCGGGCAGCGGCAGCACAGCAATTTGCCTCTGATTGTTTCCCATTTTCCCTTGGCGAGTTCAAGCTCAGATGCAGATGTAGACCAGCAAGAGAAAGGGAGGGAGAAACGAGGATGGTTAAATGGAACACATGCACAAATGCCGCCATATAAAACCAGACCGAGTTGCCCCTAGACACACAGAGGTGGAGGCCATGTGCCATGAGGCCATTTTTCATTGTTGTCACAGAGAGCTGAACGTTAACACTGCTGACCTCTACAGCAGGTCACCGTTACAGATGAAAACCAGTGTGTGTGTGCGCATGTGTGTGTTTGATCTTGTTGTTTGGGAGCACATGTGTCTCTCGGCATTCGTGTAATAACTCATCTGCTTGCCCCGGACAACGGAGCAGCCCAGCTATTTCTGCTCACAGTCATTACTGTCACCGTGAACATTACCTCCTCTGTGACTGCCCCCCCTCAACTCCATGCCACCCAAGAATCTCTCTGTTTCTCTCTCTCACATACACACACACACACACGTACACACACAGCTTGTTGTTCTGTAGGTCAGAGCCAAGTGCCAGACGTGTGGACTCATTGGCAGGCAGTGTGAATAACTGAAATTGCAGGGAATACTAAGTTCATTCTAAACCCAGAAAAGACGAGTCCTAAACACTCTCACACTATAGATAGAACATCAGTGAGGTCTTTACATACTCTGCTAACGAGAGATATGTTGGGAAGCAGAGGCTAAAACTCCAATAATTTCAATTATACATGAATAATTTTGTTCCAAAATTAGACATAAATGACGCATCTTCTTTCACAATGACGGATAGCACCAAACTAATACAAATTAAAGTACTTTTTAAAGAATGTGAGGCGCATTAAGCTTTTTGGGATGACAAAATGATAATTATTTTAAGGAGTAGTTCCTCTATTTTTGAACAATACTGAATAAGGAATTCTATGAGTTGAATAATTGAACCTCAGGTGATGATTTTTACCCCCCTCAAAAATGAACGTGATCATCCAATTTCATCAAGAATAATGCTTTGCCCATGCTCCTATGCAGGAAGCTGGACTATTTACAGGCTTTTTTACAAGATTAATCCACTTATTAATTCATAAAAGGGGCTGGGATTCCTTATCAGAGGATTAACTTGAAGTACCTAACATTATGCATGTATCAAATGGGAGCTATCAAGGCTTTGAACAGAGACTAGTGTTCACAATGTGGGCTAAATATAAGCCAGTACCCAATCCAGCCATGACCTCTACCGACCCCTATCACTGTAATAATAGCTGTGAAATGATTTGTTAGCATGTTTTGCTAAATTAAGCAAGAACCCTTTTAGCTCCTTTCCACTGTGATCCATGGAGAGGGCTTTGTTGTCCTGATAAACACAGACATTAGTTGCCAGGAGTTTTAAATGATGCCATATGGGAGGATATCTCAGAGTGTGGGTGTACTGTAGGAGTGTGTGTGTAAGTGTGTGTGTGTGTGTGTGTCTACACTCGCAGCAGCCAGCCCAGCAAGACTCTTTCAAGTCGACAGCCAAATAAAGTTAAAAGCAGTTAGATAGTGAGAGAGGCACGCCGCCAGAGGTCACACCGCTTTGGATGATAATCTGTCTCCTTTTTTTCCTCAGTTTTCCACCAAACCACCTTAAATGGAGGCAACTCCAGTACAGCTTATTTATGTCAGGACTGAGGGATACTTTTTTTAAGTTTTCTTAGTTTGGCCAGACTAGTGACATTTGAGACCAGAGTGGGACTCACTTTTCCCAGTCGAGGTGAACAATAATAAAGACACATTACAGATACAGTTGCAGGTTCTCTACTCCAACATTAATGAGCCTCTGAGAATCATAGACAGATTCAGACAATTCTTCCTCTGCAATCATAATTTATTATGTGCATTTAAGGAATTAAGAACAGCAGTTATTGGACATAAGGTAAAACTTGATTCTTTGTATACAAACCAACTAAGATAAATGTATATGTTGAACTCAAAGGAACATTTTGAAGGAACAATAGTTGCTGCTGTTGTTGAGAATAATCTGTGTATTAGCAACATGATAAAATTAACCTCGGTAGACTTTGTTACACAGTTGCTGTATCTGAGTATTTTCTTGCTTAGTCACACTTGTTCTTGCACAGGTGCACTGAAATGCAGACAATGCTAAAGCGAGGAAGTGGCAAGAAACCAAGAGTCAAATGATGCCAATGGGTTGCGCACACTTGATCTGTGAATTTTCTTAGATCCACATCTAAATATGGGGTTCACAGTGCACGAAGTACAAAAGTAGAGCTGGGAAGCAAAACAGCAGCAGTCATGTGTGCACTGTACAGTCATTAGTCAATTGCTGGTGGGGGAAAAAAACCTGAGAAAGTAAATTGGACTTCTGGGCCCACAGTGCAACAGTTGGACACGAAATCTATGATGTGATGAATATTTTGTGTCATTTTTAAGCAAAACCACCAGCTTCATCAAATGTCAGCGTTTGCTTTTCCTAGACACTGATGATGGTGACGTAATTGTTGTTTGGTTTTAGCCTGTCGATATCTGAAGACGTCACAAGAGGGATAATTGCTTCTTTTTTTGTTTTTACATTTAAATGGTCATTCATATTTTTTGGATTTTAAGTATATTCTGCTGGTAATACTTTTACTTACTGCAATTACTACGGGATTACTTCTTTTGAGAAAATAAATGATTTGAAAAATGCTTTTACCACTGGTATTGATAATGCCTTTAATTCAACTGAAATAAGACTTTGGAAGTCTGCCTCACCCAAGACAAGCTAACAATACTAACAAAGAAAAGCAGAAAAATCCCCCATCAAATATATTGGGCGCTGAGGATAATCCATCCAATCCAGCAGTGGCTACAGACCAAACTAGAGTTCATAAAAATCAGATAATTGAAAGGCCATAGCCTCACCTTCTTTTTTAGCTCTTTCCCTTTCAACCCCTGCCAAGTTTAACTGCAGGAGAGCAAATAAAAATCTCAGGCAGCTTTTAATAATTTATTTGCCTGATATCGACTCTTATTCCATTGTGTTTTTTGCAGCTCATTAGAAGCTGGCCGGCTTGGCACAGTAATTGGTCAATAGGGGTGATAGATGACCGCCACGCATGAGCTCCTGAAATCCTTGTGCGTGAGAGACTGAGAGAATAGCTCCCTCTGCAACTTCTTTCTATCTCATTTATTATGCAAGACGTGTTTTTCCCAACACTATTCCCTCCAGGAGCACCGGGAATTGTAGTCAGGAGTCAGGGCAATGATGGTCCATATTTTTACAAAGCCACTGGTATATCAATTACTTGGATATAGGCTTTTACAGAATGATTGTACTTCATGTCTCCTGTTGCATTATCCAGGCTGGATGTCTATCCATGGTTGATGACATTGTACATAATAATAGTAAAAATTATGTCAACACAGCTGCAATGGAAATCAATGCAGAAACCTTGAAGAGCATAGCGTTTCCTTGAACACACCTGAGTCCGAGTGGAATAACAAGCAGCTACAAACAGAGCGAGCTGGAAAGGGAGTGTGTGTCATATATCATAAGACGGCGCTGAGACTAAAGCAAACTATTCCACATGCGGCTGAATAATGAGCTCTTGCAGACAAAACATTCGTGAATATCCATAGCAACCAGACATCTCAGAATACAGAAGGAAAATAACCACATGCACACATACACCTGAACATACACTCCAAGACAAACAGGCAAGTACGCACTGTTCTGTTCAATCTATATTTTCCTCCCACTGAGGTTTGAGCTGTTCTTCGTCGATGTACTTCTGTGTCATCCATCATGTCTCCGCCCCCCTTTGTCCGTCACCTCTTGTCCTCCAACCAACAAGAGTGCAGGGAAGTTCTAACCTGGTCACCATCCCTCTGGCGTTACACGTCTTCTGCCACATACGCTTCCCACTGCCCCCAAACTCGGTTAACTGAAGTTTGAATGTGTCTCCCTTCTAAACTCCCCGTAAAGCTGTGGGACATAAACCCCTTCTCACTACACACATACGTGTATGCACGCAGAAACACACTCACAAAAAACACAGCCCCAGGTTAAAGCCTCATGCCCAGCAGGGGCTGCCAGGGGGCAAGCTTTTGTAGGGATGGAGGGCCCCAAGGTGGACAAAGAGCAAGTCAAACCCACGGAGAGCTCTGAACATCCATCTTCTTAATGGCCCTGTCACATTTCATAATAGATTTTAATTCAGCTATGTGCCACGCTCGGGGAAAACGAGGCCTTTATGATCTGACGATGGCCCAAACAGCGGTACATGGCCCGATTCCAAAAACAGTGGCTCAGATGAGAGGCGGGATGGAAGGAAGTTGTGTATATGAGTCAGTGTCCCACCAGCAGGCAGATTTGCTGTTATCAGAGCTTGGGGCAATCTAGTGACATTTTTTTCACACAGCACTGCATTGTTTTGCCATAAAAATGCTAAAAAAATAAACCAAAGCTAATCTGGGCCACTAGGCCAGTAAAAGGCCTTAAACCCAGAGCAGTATATACCAGCCTAGTATCTACCACATGTATGTGGTAATTATTATGAACATTAATGTGGTTGTCTGTTTTGGATCATGCTTCTTCTGTCATATAGACAAAAAAACTGATTTTGAATTTGTTGATTACTATTAATTTCAGATTAATATTGGTTTGAAGTTGTGTATAAACTTAACTGACACCAATGATGCATGCGGGTGTTGATTAGTGATTTTAAGTGGATTTTCTCAGATAAAACATCTTAGCCTCGCCTACAGATTTTGGAGATAAAGATGCAACCCAGTGTGGACTGAAAATAGTTGATTGACCTAAAAATACAACTAAAATATCCTTGGTGCAACTAGGTCTTCTTATTATTACTTATAGTAAACATTAAGCAATGTCTAAAGCAAAAATACCAAATTATTTTTCAATGTCTTTTTACATCGCCTAACCTAAAAAATTTGCGATATGAACTGTTAATTGGACAGTCTGCCATAAAATGTGCCTTTGGGGCATTGTGGCATGGTAATTATTCTTCTCCAAAAAGTTTTTTATCATTCTCAAACTTGGTAAACACTCCAAGTTTTCCTGTGTGCCATCCCACTTGAATTCTCAATATTAATGTACTCTGGTAAGGAGGTAAGTAAACGAATGCAGATAATAAACTCAGAAACAATACACCCACAACATTACAATAATGTGGTTGTTATCAAACCACTAATCTTATCTGAGGGGAATGTGTGAATATTTAAAGTTTGTCTAATAATTGCACGTACCTTTTTTTATTTTTCCTCAGTGGAAAATTGTTCAACTTTCCTAACTTTTCTACGAAAGTCAGAGTTTAGACTCTCTGCAGCTGAATACACCGGCTGGTTGCTTGGCTGGCTCCCCATTCTTGGCTGTCTGAGTTGCTGACTCACCTCTGCCTCCAGGCTCTGTACCAACCAGCCAGCCAGCCGACCAACCAGCCAGCTCTGTTGACAAATTGATATCTGATCTGTGCTGCAATTGGCGGGGGCGCAGATTATTCCAGTGTTTCGGCTGTCCACTGCCAACTACAAACAGCTGAGGGATTAGCTGTGGGCTCTCTGAGGCTGAACTTGTATTGTTCATTGATGGGGTGAAGCAAGCAGTGAACACTTTGCACCAAATCAGACTAATGGGAGAAAAGTCTGAAGTGTGTAGTGAGGAGAAGATGTATCAGTGTGCTTTGGCAGAGGGGAGAGATTATCCCTGTGTGTACGAGTGCTGAAAAATATGTATGTGACATGTCTGCTGTAACTGGGTACGTGTATAACACAGCAGCACTATGTGTATTTTCATATATGTGTGTCCACAGGGCAGCCAGCTGGGTAGTGGAATGCAATGGATGTGGCAGTGCTGCTATTCTAGGTGCTTTCTCGCACTGCGTGTGTGTGTGTGTGTGTGTGTGTGTCATCAGCATAGCACAGGGGCTTCAGCTATTTCAAGGGGAGCCCAGATTCCTGGCATTAGTGTTTGTGTATCATATGTGAGTGTAGGGATTTTTTCCACCTTAGCTGCGTGAGGGTTAAGGTCGCAGAGGCACGTAAGACCTAAACCGCTAATAATGCAACAATTAAAATATAAATGATAAACTTGGCAGCCACTTTATATCACAGGTTATCGTGTATAAATTTAATTTCACTACTTGAAATAGTCTATTTTTTATTTGGCCTTGCTACTTAGTTAGCAACAGCAAAGGAATTAGTCTGTCTGTACCAGAAATCATTTAATTTCTTTATTTTTCTTCTCTACACATGCAAAATGTGGCTACTTTCTGAGTGGTTATGTTTAGGGTTGCATGATTGGGTGAGGCGAGAAGGAGCTGCTGTAAATTTCTTCATTGCACACGAGTAGAACAAATGAGTTGTCAGTGTGGACAAGTCATTTCTTCGTTTTAAAATATTTCAATAGATATTTGATATATTGCCATGGAACCGGGCAGTTATTTGCTTTTATGATGTGCAAAGCTTAACACAAAAAGTGAAATATTTTTATGCTTAGTGATAATTAGCAAATGCTAACATGCTATTATAAGAAGCTAAGGTGCTAACTGTTAGTTACCTACTTATTTATCGGTTATTACAACGTATCAGATGAAGCGTAAACATGAGCTGCAACAGACACAGTTACAATCTTCACACAGTCTTTGAAAACTGTATCTTTGCCATTAAAATGAAAAGTCATAATCAAAACTACATAAAAATACATAAACGTTAACTTGGACAGGGTTGGGTGCTAATTAAATCCCTTGTCACTATTGGCACATTCTGCAGCCTACACTACAGAATGACCTTTCTCGAGCATCAACCTCCTACCTATTCTCAAAATATCCTGTTGTCACACAAAAACACACACTTTGTGGAAGCCACCATGAACATTACTGTAAATGTAGTCATGGTATTCCCCAGATAAACCTTTCCGTAAACCACACTGCCCTATTTTGTACCACAATCTTTCCCATCACCAGGCGCACCTCCCCACACTGGTCCCATCTGTGAGAATAGAACCTGATACATTCAAGTGGTATGTCATCTCATTTCAGTCCTACAACTCACCCAGAGAGAAGAAGTCTCTGCCTGCGTTGGTCAGAACGCTCTGCCACTGTGCGAATCTTAATTTGTGGGAGAAATAAATTTTTAAAAAGGGAACAACCTGAAATTGATCGACAGTACTTCAAAGGTACATGAGTCACTCCCTAAAGAAGTGTTTTACAAGCAAGGATGACTCACAACATCAAGATTTCAGCTCTCTTTTAGGCCAAAAATCATTTTGTAAGAGCAGGTGTCCACTCTGCTCAAATGCTGCTTATTTAGTAAACTCTTTAAAAATGAATCAAGAAAGGTCTGTACAAGCTGGTACACCTGTCTGAATGACGTGAAGTAACACAAAACACAACATGGTTAAGCATGGGTATGTGTACTTTGAGTAAAAAAGATGCTTTTTACTGTTGTGTATACATATTTTGCTCTCCAAACCAATGAGTTTCAAGTAAGGATTTTGAAGGAATCAAGATAAGGCTCTGACAGAAATAACACAGTGGAAGGCTTTATTCTCACTGCCATGGGAGCAAGAGCAGCATTGATCGACGAGTTCATGCAAACATGTGCCAAACATTTATGAGACCTTGACCAGGACCCATGTCCACAACATGCAATTCCATTATTCACGGTTAGGGTGAAAGGTCAGGGAGCGATCAATACGTGGGGGATGGAGACACCGAGATACAAACTTAGATAAAACAACTCACTGTGCTGCGCTGTGGTTTTGACCCTTTCACAAAAGAGGATTTGGAAGGAAAAAAAAAAAAACATACACTGACACAGGTGAACTGAGTGGCTAGAAATTCCTAATAGCAAAGACACATGATTCAGGTTCTAGCAATTTAAGAGCTATTCACTGGGGGAAACTCAGGTGATGTGACAACATATGAAAGGCAACGTGACATTAGCTCTTTTCAGAGGTGAAACAAAGATTTACCAAAGCAGAGGCGTGATTGATTTCTTAGACAAGTTGCATTTACACAATAGAGTTGGGACTCTGTACCATAGATTATTAAACAAACAAGCGTTTATGCGTCCAACCATTGACTAAAAAACACAGAGCAAGGAAAAACAAAGTTCAATCACAAAATCAACTGTAACACAACAACAGCTTATGATCTGACAATGAGTCAGCCAGGCACCAAGACTTTACAAGCACTTGCTAATGCCAAGAAGCAAGGATGAATATCTGTAATCAGAAAAACACAAAGGAGAAGCTTCATTGTCTGAAGCTACATTTTAATCCCCCTCCCAGCTAAATCTATTTCAAAGCACTCCGTCTCTCTCTGTCAGTCTAAAGATTAATTCAGTACACTACTCTCTATTCCGCGGCTATCTCAACTTTTCTCAACTGTTGCCGTTAGCTTGCTTAAGACTTACAGCTAACTGAAAACGTCCGTCAATTTTGGATTAAGGAGGAACTTCCCTTTAATGGAAATGTCATTTTTAAATCATAATGTATTTTATTGTATTGCTTCTAAAACATGATCACAGAGCTTCCCGACACTTTTATTCTACAATGAGATCCCAGCAGGAACACTTTTACCCTCATTTATTAATATGCAAATTCCCCATGACATTCATTATTTTGCAGCAACAAGTTCTCACATCCTCTAAATGCTGTTATTAGAGATTCAGCATTCAGCACTAATACAATACGTCCTCCTTCAATATTTTGAATTAGAATGTGACGGACTGCTGAAACTGGATACTACTGCATAATAAAGGTTCAAGTAAGAAGAAAAAGAAGAGTAAAAAGTTCAAAAGAGTGCTGGTGAGTTATCTGAAGCCAGTGGGGCTTGCATGTGTTGTTGTGTCTGCATCCATTCAAGTGTAAAAGTACAACTGTTTTGACACTAGGTTCCACCTTGCTCACTTCACCAGCATCAAAAGCATTTTGCTTGAGCAATTTTTCAGCCCCCATCTGATCAAACGTTGCCTCGGCTGCAGCGTGCTCCCACAGAAATAATCGTCATAATATATTTACACTTTCGGAGAAAACAATTATCATAAATTACAAATTTGTGAACCGACTCTTTCAAAGATACGCTCGGGTGCTTTGTGGTTGTGATGAAATAAATGCACTGTGTGGGCTTCCTCTGCGTTGTGATGGAGTAGGAACAACAAGCAGGCCTTTATTTTTGTTTCTGCGGAAGACGTAGTTTTTTAATGAAGTGCCGGTCGCTCTGAATGAGGACTCAATGAGGCGTGGAATGGGGCCTCTCCATCCCTCCCCTGCCTATTTTCTGTCTCTTCCTCCCTCTCGTCTCTGTGCATTTGAACCTCTTGTACCCCTCATCTTTTAGAGGATTAGAATAAGGGCCATTAGTTTCTGTTGGGCCCATGTTACAGCCACAATGGATGGTACTTTCTCTCTTTTTGTACCCTCAGACTACAACACAATGACACAAGTGCACATTCATGTAGACACCAGCTGGGTGTCGATGAACATTCATACCTCACCTGTCTGTCATTTCATCCATAAATGTATCTGTGGTACCTACATTGGGATCCCTGTAGCACTTAGCTGTGTTTTAGCTATCCCTGGAACAACTGAAGCAAATATTCTGGAGGTCTCTAATGTGTAGCTGGCCCATTGTTACCCATTGTTTTCATCCCTGTAGGAAATAAAAATGAAGTAAATCCAGGACTAGGGGATTGGGGAGTTGTTGCTTTCATCCTTTCTGGAAGCAAAACAAAAACAAAACAAATTCGACTTTGTCTCACACATGAAATTTTATTTTGAGCAATAAACTGCACTTACTTAATGGCAAAAATGTGTTTTTGTTGGGAAATATACATATTTCCTGAGAAAAATCTTTGATATTTGATGTAAAAAAAACAACATCACAACATGGGTGCACCCTTTGTCTTTCAGCACATTGTCTTGCTCATTATACTACATTTAATCACTTTGCAAAGGCTTATGGACGATCTGCTAAGTGGGGAAGGAAAATCTTTTACCTATATATTTAGCATTTCTATGATTTAGAATGTGAGCATTGCTTGGACTATAAGTTTAGGCACCTAATGCTCCACCTGTTGAATGCTGAAGAGTGATACTGAAGACTTTGGAAGTTAATTTTTCCACTTAATCTTAAATAGTTTTTCCGCACGACTGAATATTTCAAGCTGCTATTTTAGCATGAAAAGTAATTGGAAGAACCCACTGTAGCTGAAAGGTTGATCCAGTTATTACCATAATAGCAACACTTCAAGGTCAGACTTGCGTTTAAAGTTGCATGGCAGAGTTAATGAGGTTTGAAGATTGCATTTGTCTTTCAGTACATTTTGTGTACACAAGCACAAAAGGTTCACAGTGACACACACATACAAAGAAAAGCAGATTTTGGACAATTCTCAATGAATAATGCGATGCAGTTCCCACTATTTTTATTTATTTTTACTGATTAAGTTTAAATAAATTCCTAACCTATTTTGGTATGCTCTGAGGCTCTGTATATCACAACAAATAACTGGGCTTCATCATAACTGCATCATAACAGCATATGTAAAATGATAAAAGCATATGATCACGTCAGAACTTCTTAAATGAAGATAAATTACTTGCCCATGTCACTTCAATAATCATGCACAACATGAAAACTGTTCTGCTACTGTACGGTCAACAGGTGAACTATGAAAAAGGGGGGTTTGGGGTATTGGCATTGCATGTCCAAAACAAAATTAAGCCTTCTTCACAAATCAAGAGACACAGATTAAAAAGCAAACAGCAGGAAGCAAAAAACAAACTTGTACATATCTTAGTTTCTGTGCCGGCACAGCAATAGACTGGTCTTCAAAGCCAACTGCGTCGCAGTGAGAAAAAGGGTTATCAGATGTTTACAGAGACCATCTTTCGTCTGTCTCACTTTCCGCTGCTCTCTCCATCTCCCCCACCCATCTCTCATTCCACACTCCCATGGGTCATTTTCTCTAATCTGGATTCCCACTGACTTCTACATTACTGACAGTGCATCAATCACACTTAAACACATGCCCTTTACCGTGCTCACTGTCAGCCGATGCAGTGCATGTGTGGCTGTCTGGGGTTCCCCGACCACCTTCTTACTCCTCCATAATCCCTCAAAAATGGCTGAATCATTATGGAAATATTATGCTGTGCACTGTTGGCTAGCAGTGAAAATGAGGATTAACATATATTTCAATTGCTCTCTTGTATGACATCAACAGTGGATGAACTCTGTGTAGACTTGCTTTTTTTGTTTGATGAAAAGTTGAGAAAGGAAGCTATGATCCTGAGTGCGGAAGTGGAGTATTTGGCTCCACTGATGTAAGCACACTTTCAGCTTATTTCTAAATCTTAAATTGTGATTGTCTCCTTCCCTCTGTGGTATGCATGTTATTTCCTCTTGTTAGATGCTGAGCTGTCAAGCCTTCAGCATCACTACACTTCAAATTTCTGCACACATTCTATCCAGTGTTTATTCTCTCTTTCCCCTGAAAACACCAAATCCAGTGTTGTTTAGCCAAGTCCAGCACGGGCAAATGTGCAGAAGAGACCTAACTTAGCAAAATCTAAAGCATTCTCCTTTTTGTCAGTCTTCTGAATGACTAGTAGAGAGTGCAAGCATGTTGACAGCTTTTCCACTTGCTGTCAGTGGCAATTCAGGTGAATTTTTTTTTCTGTCTTGTAACTGAAAACACATCACTATTCACAAATCACAGTTGAAGGAGCTTGAAAACTGTAAAACTCCATTATAAATATTGACATATTATTTAAATGCCACTGCAGTGTGGCAGATCATATGAATATCGAGCTCCACAGTGAATGTAAAAACTTAAACCTGAGCAAAGGCCTTTAATGGCATCGTGTAAAGCTAGTATAGTATTATTTTACTATGCTTTATTACACTTTTCAAATCTCCACGTGAAAACAATAGACAGGAATATGGGTAACTGTCCTTCAAAAAAACACACACAGCCAATCGCGCCACAGAAAACAAGCAAAAAAATAAATATTGTATACTATATTCGGTTTCACTATGAGAACTGTTGATCATGAGGATTTTTGATTTATGACTTCAGCACAGAACAGTATCAGCAAACAAGCAAATCAAACTTCGATGTCCATACAGACAAAGAAGTCCAACTGCTTTTAACACATATGGGTAAGATGCTGAGCTGGCAGACGCTGATTTAGATTATCCAGAAATAGCTTAATTGTAGGGGGAGAAAAATACCATTATATTCTGGAAGGGCATAAATGGAGTAGCACTAGCAGCAACACAGAGATATTTGCTAGTATACATAAATGTTTTGTAGCAAGGCTCTCCCTTTTAACCAATCGAATAAGGTCAAACCAAAGCTACAGCAAGCTTGATTCCCAAAGGTTGCGTATTACTGTAGCTTAAGACGTCATCAGAATCTGCTGAGAATGACTATGTGACACAATCAAAAAGCTTGAGAACAGCTATTAAATTGACCCTGTGGCGACACTGTTTTGTCAGCTGAGTCATGCATAAATAACTACATTGCGATTGCGATAGGAGAAATGAAGAAAGGATGAGACAGCACATGATACAAGGGAATAAAAGTGTCAAAACAATGTGTTAAAATAAAATTATTACAAGTTTCCAGTGCAGCCAAATCTCATAGCAATTTACACGGTCTGATATCATATCACATTGCCAGAAGAAAGTTAAGTGTTTGAAACCTTTTATGCATTTGACTCAGGTTATCTGGCTGTATTCACTAACGATGACTGGAGTTCGGTTAAAATCTGTTATCAGAAACATTACCTATTGATGTGACTAATGCCATAACCGTATTGGTAGCCACTTATTTAATTTTATCTGTAGCTGATCTTCATTCTACCTATAACAGACCTAATTGTGCATATGGTAATGAAGAGCTGCGTAGCTGGAAATGTGCTGAGTGACAAGTACTGAAAATGCTACTTTATTGTAAGTGATGAAAATGAAGGCAAGCATTTAGCCATTCATTACATTCAGTTCTGTCAACATAAAGTGATCATCGCAGGCAAAGCAGGTGTCTGTTTTCACACAGCAGGTTTAATTTTAAAATGGCAGGTGTTTGTTGCTCAGTGACAGCCAATGAGCAAGGTTTGAGGCAATCTGCCATACTGGAATGAGCTTTTTGGAACATACTGTAGATGTGAGTTTATTGGAATTGCAAAAGATACAGTAGGTAAAGATAAGTGGACGAATCTCTGTTCATCTTATCCCAACTGATCTAAAAATTCTCTCTAATAGAAACCAGTAAAACACACATTAAAGGCAAAAAAGTTGCAGATAAACAACTTTAAAAAGTTTCTGCATTAATCCTCTGGTATATCAAAGCAAACAGAAGTACAAAAACACTGAAAGAAGCAAAAATATCTCTCTAATTGAGTTTACCAAAAGATCATTCATTAACAGTTTAGTCTGAACCGTGACAGGCCAGATTTTACAGCTTTAATTCTTTTGAAGTCAGCGAAACACGACCAACAGTATGAGCAATTTCCTTTAATGCAGCAGTGACCTTAAGGAGAGATATGGAGAACAAATCACATTACTGTAAACGGCCATTCCTGCACATGTTTACAACAGCGTAGCTAATAAGCAAGTGGCAACTTAATGACCTTGGAGAGGCAAACATGAATGAATCAGTGGATTATAATATAGGACCATAATACAGTGTGAAGGTACAAAGATATAGAAAGGACACTGAATCTAAATATAATTTACATCAGAAACACAGCAACAGCATCAACCTATTAAGAAGCAAAAAAGACCATAGTATCTGAATGGCGGTTAAAATCAGGACTTTACCTTACTTTACTATCAAGCTTGCTGGTAAGGGGAGAGTCGATCAGAAGCCTATAGATTCATTCAACCTCATTCATCTGAGCTCAACTGCAAATGGTGAAAAACAAGTTTGAAAGTAACAAAATATCAGATGATAAATGGTATTTGTACATACAATAAAAGATAGAGATTAACATTTCTGAAGTCGAACCATTGCGCTCTGTTGAATAGATCCAAGAAACCATTAATAAACCTTGACATATAGATGCTTCTGCGGCACAAAGGCAGAGTGATCACCACAGTTTGTGATTTGCACCCTGACGAAACGGCACGCCATCTTCTCCCGCCCATATGTTGCTGTGCTTACTCCTCTCTGTTCCATCCATCTAATAATGGGAGGAGGATGAGAGAAAATACCTCAGTGTCAATGGCCCAGCCACTGATTTTCCATTATTACACCCATAAATCCTTTCCATACCCCCCGTCTCTCCAGCCTCCCTCTACCCTGCCTCCTTTTCTCTTTCTCTCTCTCCGTTTCATACACAAGCAGCATCCAGACGTGTTTATACGCCAAAACGTGCCACACACATACACATGAGAGTGTTAACTTTAACGTCTTCTTAAAAAATAACCGTCCATCACAATGTCAGCGCCAACACCTCCGCTCCCTTGAGGCAGCTCTAACTGCTGTCATTAAAGAGTGTGAGAGGGTGCATGCTGCGTGTGCGCGCGCGTGCATGTATGCATTTGAGTGTGTGTTTTTACCATTTTCACATTTTATCTGTATTTGTTATTTTTCCAAAACAGTGCCTATATTTGCGTTTTAATGGCACATGTGTGGATGTGGCTGTGCTGAAGTAAAGGCTTTAATGAAAGTCCACAAGTCCATTCATCTCTCGAGGGAGGGGACACCCTTCAGCGGCCTCAGATTTACAAGCCTTGCTTGTTCACTAGTGGATGTGGGGCTTGACTCTTAATGGTTGACCTAGTGGCACACAGACAGGCTTGCGGTAATAAAGAAGGACCCTCTGTGAACCCGATTAGACTATGTGTGCTGGGAAATATGTGGTCCATGAAAAACGAACCCGCCCGCATGCAAGAATCACACCAGAGAGAAAAGGGGAAGAGAAAGGAAATAAAAAAAAGTGGGGGAGGAGAAGAAGTCAAATCACCTCATTCTCACTGCCAGCTGGTTTTGGTTGAGTGGCATTAAGTTCAATAGAGTGATTAATTAGGTGAGAAGGCAGAGTGTGATACGGTGTGCAGCGGAGTGAGATGTGAAGACTTGCATTTCAGAGATAACAAAAAAGGAAGCAAAAGACACAGATAGGTGCACACATCTCAGTTCATCCATTCACTTGCTGACGACTGTGGGTTCCGCAGCAGCTGCTCGCCCTTCGTATCAGCTCATCTGATGAGGATCTAAAGCAACTTACTGAATCAGAGGGCTGCATTTTGTATTTGTGATTCAAACTTCCCAAAAGTCACATCACAAAGAGGTCTAGTCTCACACTAACTTAGTTTGTCTAAAGATGCTCTTTATTCTGTTAACAGACGATGCTAATTTAGATTTTGATCAACTACACCAGGGATAATGAATATTAGAAAAAGTACTTCAGTTGCTGCATAAACCGCAACTGAAATAAATGAATGAATACAAAAGAGCTTTGGACACAATTTGTGTTGTTTCCCCATTATTGTGTTTGTACTTTGATAATTTAACTTGTCTAATCATCACATTATAGACATCTTGTTTGCTAATACATGGTGTAAATCTGAATGGGCTATTGTGAACTTGATACTGATACTGAATGCTTGTATATTCGACTTGACATTAACAGAACAACCTGTCAAATGTGGAGGATTTCAGCAGTGGTGTGTAACACAGTCGTTCTCACTAGCCAGTGTTCGCCACATTGGCTAGTTGAATTTTAATGCCCAGCTGGGATACATTACTTGGGAAGTGGATGGGCACAGGAAAACTCATACGTAGTCAAATGTATGTTAGAAGACTAGACAAGGACGACTGTGACACACTGTAACAGTCTTGGCGCTCTGACAAATAACTTAACACTGTGTTGCTATCTGAAGCATTTGCTGGATCTGTCTATTACACACACGTAAGACATAATTAAGTAACAATTAATGTTATACACTCCTGCACCACTTTTATTGCAGCCTTAGATGTCATGTTTTTATTTTAAAAAAGGAGCATTATATATTTTTTTCATTTTATTGGACCACTTTTATTTTTTGCATTTGTACTTGCAGCGTGTACAAGCACAACACACAAAAAATATGTCTTCACTGTTGTAATAATAATACTTTAGTGACACGAAATGGCACACAGGCTCCTTAGAACATGGCACTGGAACTATGACTACTAATTAGAGCAGCAATACAAAAACTTGTAAGGAAGGAGCTCTCAGGTGTATCTTTAACTGCATGGACATGAGGCAAATCATTGCTGAGGCAACCTGAAATATTGGCAGAAATGCTGGCTCTTAAAGGCTGAATCAAACAGAAATGACTGCCTCACTCACTTTTAAGAAAACGAAAACAGACTTGTATGCTTCAATTCAACCTTTTAAATGAAACTAGTGAAAAACAACACATTTGGGCCATTGTTTCTCCACAGGGAGCTGCCGCTCAAGAGGATCGCGCTTTGGAAGGGATATGCAAAATGAAAGTGATGGTAATTTCCCAACATGAGCGTCATTCTCCGAGCGTGTTGCGTAACGACACTGAAAGTAAACTCTCGTTCACCTCGCGTTCGTCGTCTGCAGCTTATTCTGCTGTCTCTATTCCCTACGTCTTCCCCAAACTCCCTCCTTTAGTGGATGTTCTCTAATTAATCCATAGCCGTCAGTGGGGGGCGGTTTGCTTGTTTACTCTTATTGAAATTAGCAAGGCCTGCTTCCCCAGAGACACAGCGTCAGAAGCACAATTAGCTGGCACTGGACTAATTAGGACACAGTGCTAATGACACCTCCATGGCTCCATGGGCAAGTGAGGAGCAAAAAACGTGAAGAAGGTGAGCGAAGAAACCGCAGAGGGGAGTGGAAATGAGAGGCATTAAGGAGAAAAGTGGCAAATCTCAGAACAGAGGAGGGTGAACGGGCACAGTAAGCTCACAGCCAAGCTTAGTTTACAGTGGCTGAGCTGGCATCCCTGTACACCCATCCTGGCACGCGCACACTCACACATCATCACAAAACACCAGTGGCAGATTTGATAAGAAGCAGCCTCCCACCTTCTCGCTCCTTTCCTCCAGGCTTTCTCAACACCTTGGCAGGCAGCTGGCCTTACCACCACTACTAACTGCCATTACACCGATTATCACCCCTGTCAATCACACGTGCCGCCCACCCTCAGGGGAGGCATGGACAGCCAATTAGCAAGGGGGCCAACCTCACATGGAGGAGATAAAGAGTGAAGCACAGAAGGGAGAAGTGGGCGCTCACACAGGGTCCAGGGTGAGATCGCTCGGGCACAGGTCAGAATAATATTTTTATTTTGACAATAAAAGAAGCAAATGACTGTTAGGACTATCAACAGAAGGAAACATGTATTTTCACACTGTACACACAGGGTGAAAATGAAGCGAGGGGAGTTAGGTGGCACGTATTACTCTGCAGGAGTAAGAAGGTCATGTAGCGCCAGTAAACAAGTATTACACAGGCAACATTGGCTTTGATCTCTTGTATAATATGGAGGTGGCAGCCCACAAGATTGGGGTTAACCTCATTAGGACTTGACACATTACTGGTTCAGTAAAGCAAAATTACACCAATGACAGCAGCGCCTCCACTGAGGGTTAACAAAAAGATCAGGATCAAAATGTAACCGTTGTAACCATCGTTTCTCTCATAAAAAGAGCCAACGGAAAAAAATAACAGACCAGTACAGCGCAACAGAGCCGTTTCATCACATTCTCTCTTTAGTAGCTGTTAAGTTATTTCCTGAGTTTGCTCATCAAGGTAAAAACATCAGGATTGATCATGACGTCTGCACCACTGCTTCTGCTGCTTTTCAAATTGTCTGGGTGATTAAAGCGGCTCACAATTCATCTGGGGAAAACACAGGGCTTCTTTCTGTCTTTCCTTCTGTGTTACCTGTTGTTTCTTTTACCAAGGCTCAACAAGGGGAATAGTGATTTCAGACTACAAAGTCATAGGTCTTCAGAGAAATAGAACACTCGTGGTGTAAAATAAAAATAAAAAAAGAAGGATAAAACAGGAAATTCAAGGTCAAAGAAAGCCGTATAAATCCCCCTCTCAGTTCATGGGAGCGAAAAAGTCTCAATGCAGTGATGAGAGCAGCTCTGAAAGTGTTTCTCAAGACTTTTCAGCACTTGATGTGAGCCATGAGTTTCAGACAGTCCTTTCCTCGTGCAAAGGAAGCAAAAAAAAAAAAAAAGGTAAAAGTAAAAAGGTAAATGTAAATTAATGGTTGCATATAATCGTGGTTGCAAAAATAGTGTTTCAGTTTCAATTTCAGTTAACTAAAGTCATGTATTTTAAGCACAAATGGCTGCTTCACTTAAAAAACAATCCCAAAGCTCAAGAAACTAGGCCCAGTTTCAAAAGATAATAACTTCTGACTTGAAATAATTCCAAAAACACAATGTTTTCTATCTGATATTGTTAAAACGCTGTATTCCCTCTGGTACCTCCAAAGTAGTTCAGCACTAAACTGTAGGAAAAAAAACAGTCAAAATTCACACTTCTGTGAAGATGCTTGATTTAAATAATGCAATGAACAAAAGGAGATATTCAGCCATACTTAGGGAACAAAAAATACACTCACAGCACTGGAAGGCAGTTTGAATAAAAGGGATCACCAAATGGCACACAGACTTTGTGGCTTTTTAAGCTGCCATCAAATCCTTTTAAAAGACGGGTCTTTAAAAATGCAGAAACAGACAGATTACGCTTTATAGTCCCTTAACATTAAAAGAAACAAAAAAGAGTGTTTCTCAAAACCATTTAGCACCTAGATGGAAGTGATGTGCCTCTTAGGAAACACTAAACCTGGACCTTAGAGGAAATTTTTTTTCCCTTCTCCTTTTTTTTTTATTCTTGTGAAAGGAAATGTGCTGGATGCATACCAATGCTGGCCAGTACGAGCTTGGCTCAAGCAGGAGCTGCAGTGTGAACGGGCACAACGCTAGCAGCCAAGCAGCAGATGGAGTCGGGCGTGAAAGACTCAGCTGTAAAATAGCAAAGACAGGTTGAGAACGGAGGAAAGAAATGCCATGGGGACGGAGAAGAGGACACAGAGGTCAGGGAGAAGGTGTGAGTGTCAAACATCACCAGTGTAAAGTAAAGACTGTGCAGTTAGTTTGCATTCACACACACACTGCAAAATATATTCTGTCTGTGGTGTGAGGGAGGAAGTCAGTATTAGCCATTTGCTAAACTGCTAAACATTTGTATGCAATCATTGTGTGTGTGTGTGTGTGTGTGTGTGTGTGTGTGTGTGTGTGTGCGCGTGCGCGTGCGTGTGTGCGTGTGTGTGTGTGAGAGAGAGAGACATTA